>JASPKZ010000976.1:0-63895 GCA_030220185.1 Diploptera punctata | reverse complement strand
CGGTGTCTACTGGATAGGGTCGGTCATAATCTGTAATTTTTAAAATAGTTGCTTGTGAACAACCTCAATGGCTGCATTTTTTGAAAATTCTTGGTCCACGTGTTTCCGTATTATACAAGTTTAAATATATATATTTATTTCTTTTTAGGTTACAACTTATTTGGTGTCTACAGGATAGGGTCGGTCATAATCTGTAATTTTAAAATAAAGTTTCTTGTGAACAACCTCAATGGCTTCTTTTTTTTAAAATCTTGGTCCGACGTGATTTCTGCGTTATACAAGTTTTACTGTATATATTTATTTCTTTTTAGGTTACAACATATTTTCGGGTGTTTACTGGATAGGGTCGGTCATAATCTGTAATTTTTTAATAAAATTTCTTGTGAAAAACCTCAATGGCTTCAATTTTTGAAATTTCTTGGTCCCACGTGATTCCGCATTATACAAGTTTTACATGTATATATTTATTTCTTTTTAGGTTACAACTAATTTTTCCGGTCTACTGGATAGGGTCGGTCATAATCTGTAATTTTTAAATAAATTTTCTTGTGAACAACCTGAATGGCTTCATTTTTTTGAAAATCTTGGTCCCACGTAATTCCGCATTTATACAAGTTTTACTGTATATATTTATTTCTTTTTATGTTACATCTTATTTTCGGTGTCTACTGGATAGTGTCGGTCATAATGTGTAATATTGAAATTAATTTTCTTGTGAACAACCTCAATGGCTCCATTTTTTTAAAATTTCTAGGTCCCACGTGATTCCGCATTATACAAGTTTCACTGTATATATTTATTTCTTTTTAGGTTACAACTTATTTTCGGTGTCTACTGATAGGGTCGGTCATAATCTGTATTTTTAAAATAAATTTTTGTGAACAACCTCAATGGCTTCATTTTTTTAAATTTCTTGGTCCCACGTGTATCCGCATTATACAAGTTTTGCTGTATATATTTACAACATGTTCCTGTAATATATGTGTAATTATTATAATATTCATAAAGGTTCCGGTTGGCCATAAGATTCTACAAAAGTTTTATAATGTTATCAAAAAAAATTATTGAAGACCGAGAAAAATCATCTCCATTTGAATGCGGATTTTCGGTGTCTACTGGATAGGGTCGGTCATAATCTGTAATTTTTAAAATAGTTGCTTGTGAACACATCAATGGCTTCATTTTTTTAAATTTCTTGGGCCCACGTGATTCCGCATTATACAATTTTACTTTATATATTTATTTCTATTTAGGTTACACCAAATTTTCGGTGTCTACTGGATAGGGTCGGTCATAATCTGTAACTTTTTAAATAAATTTTATTGTGAATAATCACAATGGCTTCATTTTTTAAATTTCTTGGTCCAAAGTGATTCCGCATTATACAAGTTTTACTGTATATTTTATTTCTTTTTTTATGTTACAACTTTTTTCGATGTCTACTGGATAGGGTCAGTCATAATCTGTAATTTTTTTAATAAATTTTCTTGTGAACAACCTCAATGGCTTCATTTTTTGAAAATTCTTTGTCCCACGTGATTCCGCATTATACACGTTTTACTGTATATATTTATTTCTTTTTAGGTTACAACTTATTTTCGGTGTCTACTGGATAGGGTCGGTCATAATTTTTAAAATAGTTGCTTGTGAACAACCTCAATGGCTGCATTTTTTGAAAATTCTTGGTCCACGTGTTTCCGCATTATACAAGTTTATATATATATATATTTATTTCTTTTTAGGTTACAACTTATTTTGGTGTCTACAGGATAGGGTCGGTCATAATCTGTAATTTTTAAAATAAAGTTTCTTGTGAACAACCTCAATGGCTTCAATTTTTTTTAAATCTTGGTCCGACGTGATTTCTGCATTATACAAGTTTTACTGTATATATTTATTTCTTTTTAGGTTACAACATATTTTCGGTGTGTACTGGATAGGGTCGGTCATAATCTGTAATTTTTAAATAAATTTCTGTGAACAACCACAATGGCTTCAATTTTTTGAAATTTCTTGGTCCCACGTGATTCCGCAATATACAAGTTTTACTGTATATATTTATTTCTTTTTAGGTTACAACTAATTTTCCGTGTCTACTGGATAGGGTCGGTCATAATCTGTAATTTTTTAAATAAATTTTCTTGTGAACAAGCTGAATGGCTTCATTTTTTTGAAAATTCTTGGTCCCACGTAATTCCGCATTATACAAGTTTTACTGTATATATTTATTTCTTTCCATGTTACAACTTATTTTCGGTGTCTACTGGATAGTGTCGGTCATAATGTGTAATATTTGAAATTAATTTTCTTGTGAACAACCTCAATGGCTCCATTTTTTAAAATTTCTAGGTCCCACGTGATTCCGCATTATACAAGTTTCACTGTATATATTTATTTCTTTTTAGGTTACAACTTATTTTCGGTGTCTACTGGATAGGGTCGGTCATAATCTGTAATTTTTAAAATAAAGTTTCTTGTGAACAACATCAATGGCTTCATTTTTTTAAATTTCTTGGGCCCACGTGAAACCGCATTATACAATTTTTACTTTATATATTTATTTCTTTTTAGGTTACACCTAATTTTCGGTGTCTACTGGATAGGGTCGGTCATAATCTGTAACTTTTTAAATAAATTTTATTGTGAATAATCACAATGGCTTCATTTTTTTAAAGTTCTTGGTCCAAAGTGATTCCGCATTATACAAGTTTTACTGTATATTTTATTCTTTTTTTATGTTACAACTTTTTTTCGATGTCTACTGGATAGGGTCAGTCATAATCTGTAATTTTTTTAATAAATTTTCTTGTGAACAACCTCAATGGCTTCATTTTTTGAAAATTCTTTGTCCCACATGATTCCGCATTATACAAGTTTTACTGTATATATTTATTTCTTTTTAGGTTACAACTTATTTTCGGTGTCTACTGGATAGGGTCGGTCATAATCTGTAATTTTTAAAATAGTTGCTTGTGAACAACCTCAATGGCTGCATTTTTTTAAAATTCTTGGTCCACGTGTTTCCGTATTATACAAGTTTAAATATATATATTTATTTCTTTTTAGGTTACAACTTATTTTGGTGTCTACAGGATAGGGTCGGTCATAATCTGTAATTTTTAAAATAAAGTTTCTTGTGAACAACCTCAATGGCTTCATTTTTTTTAAATCTTGGTCCGACGTGATTTCTGCGTTATACAAGTTTTACTGTATATATTTATTTCTTTTTAGGTTACAACATATTTTCGGTGTGTACTGGATAGGGTCGGTCATAATCTGTAATTTTTTAAATAAAATTTCTTGTGAACAACCACAATGGCTTCAATTTTTTGAAATTTCTTGGTCCCACGTGATTCCGCATTATACAAGTTTTACTGTATATATTTATTTCTTTTTAGGTTACAACTAATTTTCCGTGTCTACTGGATAGGGTCGGTCATAATCTGTAATTTTTTAAATAAATTTTCTTGTGAACAACCTGAATGGCTTCATTTTTTTGAAATTCTTGGTCCCACGTAATTCCGCATTATACAAGTTTTACTGTATATATTTATTTCTTTTTATGTTACAACTTATTTTCGGTGTCTACTGGATAGTGTCGGTCATAATGTGTAATATTTGAAATTAATTTTCTTGTGAACAACCTCAATGGCTCCATTTTTTAAAATTTCTAGGTCCCACGTGATTCCGCATTATACAAGTTTCACTGTATATATTTATTTCTTTTTAGGTTACAACTTATTTTCGGTGTCTACTGGATAGGGTCGGTCATAATCTGTAATTTTTAAAATAAATTTTCTTGTGAACAACCTCAATGGCTTCATTTTTTTTAAATTTCTTGGTCCCACGTCTATCCGCATTATACAAGTTTTGCTGTATATATTTACAACATGTTCCTGTAATATATGTGTAATTATTATAATATTCATAAAGGTTCCGGTTGGCCATAAGATTCTACAAAAGTTTTATAATGTTATCAAAAAAAAATTATTGAAGACCGAGAAAAATCATCTCCATTTGAATGCGGATTTTCGGTGTCTACTGGATAGGGTCGGTCATAATCTGTAATTTTTAAAATAGTTGCTTGTGAACAACATCAATGGCTTCATTTTTTTTAATTTCTTGGGGCCCACGTGATTCCGCATTATACAATTTTTACTTTATATATTTATTTCTTTTAGGTTACACCTAATTTTCGGTGTCTACTGGATAGGGTCGGTCATAATCTGTAACTTTTTAATAAATTTTATTGTGAATAATCACAATGGCTTCATTTTTTAATTTCTTGGTCCAAAGTGATTCCGCATTATACAAGTTTCACTGTATATTTTATTTCTTTTTTTATGTTACAACTTTTTTCGATGTCTACTGGATAGGGTCAGTCATAATCTGTAATTTTTTAATAAATTTTCTTGTGAACAACCTCAATGGCTTCATTTTTTGAAAATCTCTGTCCCACGTGATTCCGCATTATACACGTTTTACTGTATATATTTATTTCTTTTAGGTTACAACTTATTTTCGGTGTCTACTGGATAGGGTCGGTCATAATTTTTAAAATAGTTGCTTGTGAACAACCTCAATGGCTGCATTTTTTGAAAATTCTTGGTCCACGTGTTTCCGCATTATACAAGTTTATATATATATATATTTATTTCTTTTTAGGTTACAACTTATTTTGGTGTCTACAGGATAGGGTCGGTCATAATCTGTAATTTTTAAAATAAAGTTTCTTGTGAACAACCTCAATGGCTTCATTTTTTTTAAATCTTGGTCCGACGTGATTTCTGCATTATACAAGTTTTACTGTATATATTTATTTCTTTTTAGGTTACAACATATTTTCGGTGTGTACTGGATAGGGTCGGTCATAATCTGTAATTTTTTAAATAAAATTTCTTGTGAACAACCACAATGGCTTCAATTTTTTGAAATTTCTTGGTCCCACGTGATTCCGCAATATACAAGTTTTACTGTATATATTTATTTCTTTTTAGGTTACAACTAATTTTCCGTGTCTACTGGATAGGGTCGGTCATAATCTGTAATTTTTTAAATAAATTTTCTTGTGAACAAGCTGAATGGCTTCATTTTTTTTAAATTCTTGGTCCCACGTAATTCCGCATTATACAAGTTTTACTGTATATATTTATTTCTTTCCATGTTACAACTTATTTTCGGTGTCTACTGGATAGTGTCGGTCATAATGTGTAATATTTGAAATTAATTTTCTTGTGAACAACCTCAATGGCTCCATTTTTTAAAATTTCTAGGTCCCACGTGATTCCGCATTATACAAGTTTCACTGTATATATTTATTTCTTTTTAGGTTACAACTTATTTTCGGTGTCTACTGGATAGGGTCGGTCATAATCTGTAATTTTTAAAATAAAGTTTCTTGTGAACAACATCAATGGCTTCATTTTTTTTAAATTTCTTGGTCCCACGTGATTCCGCTTTATACAAGTTTTACTGTATATATTCATTTCTTTTTAGGTTGCAACTTATTTTCGACGTCTACTGGATAGGATCGGTGATAATCTGTAATCTTTGAAATATATTTTCTTCTGAATAACGTCAATGGCTTCATTTTTTAAAAAAATCTTGTTCTTATACAAGTTTTACTGTATATATTTATTTCTTTTTAGGTTACAACTTATTTTCGGTGTCAACTGGATAGGGTCGGTCATAATCTGTAATTTTTTAAATAAATTTTCTTGTGAACAAACTCAATGGCTTCATTTTTTTTAAATTTCTTGGTCCCACGTGTATCCGCATTATACAAGTTTTGCTGTATATATTTATAACTTGTTCCTGTAATATATGTGTAATTATTATAATATTCATAAAGGTTCCGGTTGGCCATAAGATTCTACAAAAGTTTTATAATCTTATCAAAAAAAATTATTGAAGACCGAGAAAAATCATCTCCATTTGAATGCGGATTTTCGGTGTCTACTGGATAGGGTCGGTCATAATCTGTAATTTTTAAAATAAAGTTTCTTGTGAACAACATCAATGGCTTCATTTTTTTAAATTTCTTGGGCCCACGTGATTCCGCATTATACAATTTTTACATTATATATTTATTTCTTTTTAGGTTACACCTAATTTTCGGTGTCTACTGGATAGGGTCGGTCATAATCTGTAACTTTTTAAATAAATTTTATTGTGAATAATCACAATGGCTTCATTTTTTTAAAGTTCTTGGTCCAAAGTGATTCCGCATTATACAAGTTTTACTGTATATTGTATTTCTTTTTCTATGTTACAACTTTTTTTCGATGTCTACTGGATAGGGCCAGTCATAATCTGTATTTTTTAAATAAATTTTCTTGTGAACAACCTCAATGGCTTCATTTTTTGAAAATTCTTTGTCCCATGTGATTCCGCATTATACAAGTTTTACTGTATATATTTATATCTTTTTAGGTTACAACTTATTTTCGGTGTCTACTGGATAGGGTCGGTCATAATCTGTAATTTTTAAAATAAAGTTTCTTGTGAACAACATCAATGGCTTCATTTTTTTAAATTTCTTGGGCCCACGTGATTCCGCATTATACAATTTTTACTTTATATATTTATTTCTTTTTAGGTTACTCCTAATTTTCGGTGTCTACTGGATAGGGTCGGTCATAATCTGTAACTTTTTAAATAAATTTTATTGTGAATAATCACAATGGCTTCATTTTTTTAAAGTTCTTGGTCCAAAGTGATTCCGCATTATACAAGTTTTACTGTATATTTTATTTCTTTTTTTTATGTTACAACTTTTTTTCGATGTCTACTGGATAGGGCCAGTCATAATCTGTATTTTTTTTAATAAATTTTCTTGTGAACAACCTCAAAGGCTTCATTTTTTGAAAATTCTTTGTCCCACGTGATTACGCATTATACAAGTTTTACTGTATATATTTATTTATTTTTAGGTTACAACATATTTTCGGTGTGTACTGGATAGGGTCGGTCATAATCTGTAATTTTTTACATAAATTTACTTGTGAACAACCTCAATGGCACCATTTTTTTTAAATTTCTAGGTCCCACGTGATTCCGCATTATACAAGTTTTACTGTATATATTTATTTGTTTTTAGGTTTCAACTTATTTTCGGTGATGCTGGATAGGGTCGGTCATAATCTGTAAATTTTTAAATAAATTTTCTTGTGAACAACCTCAATGGCTTCATTTTTTTGAAAGTTCTTGGTCCCATGTTATACCGCATTATACAAGTTTTACTGTATATATTTATTTCTTTTTAGGTTACAACTAATTTTCCGTGTCTACTGGAAAGGGTCGGTCATAATCTGTAATTTTTTAAATAAATTTTCTTGTGAACAACCTGAATGGCTTCATTTTTTGAAAATTCTTGGTCCCACGTAATTCCGCATTATACAAGTTTTACTGTATATATTTATTTCTTTTTATGTTACAACTTATTTTCGGTGTCTACTGGATAGTGTCGGTCATAATGTGTAATATTTGAAATTAATTTTCTTGTGAACAACCTCAATGGCTCCATTTTTTAAAATTTCTAGGTCCCACGTGATTCCGCATTATACAAGTTTCACTGTATATATTTATTTCTTTTTAGGTTACAACTTATTTTCGGTGTCTACTGGATAGGGTCGGTCATAATCTGTAATTTTTAAAATAAAGTTTCTTGTGAACAACATCAATGGCTTCATTTTTTTAAATTTCTTGGGCCCACGTGAAACCGCATTATACAATTTTTACTTTATATATTTATTTCTTTTTAGGTTACACCTAATTTTCGGTGTCTACTGGATAGGGTCGGTCATAATCTGTAACTTTTAAATAAATTTTATTGTGAATAATCACAATGGCTTCATTTTTTTAAAGTTCTTGGTCCAAAGTGATTCCGCATTATACAAGTTTTACTGTATATTTTATTTCTTTTTTATGTTACAACTTTTTTTCGATGTCTACTGGATAGGGTCAGTCATAATCTGTAATTTTTTTAATAAATTTTCTTGTGAACAACCTCAATGGCTTCATTTTTTGAAAATTCTTTGTCCCACGTGATTCCGCATTATACAAGTTTTACTGTATATATTTATTTCTTTTTAGGTTACAACTTATTTTCGGTGTCTACTGGATAGGGTCGGTCATAATCTGTAATTTTTAAAATAGTTTGCTTGTGAACAACCTCAATGGCTGCATTTTTTGAAAATTCTTGGTCCACGTGTTTCCGTATTATACAAGTTTTACTGTATATATTTATTTCTTTTTAGGTTACAACTTATTTTCGGTGTCTACAGGATAGGGTCGGTCATAATCTGTAATTTTTAAAATAAAGTTTCTTGTGAACAACCTCAATGGCTTCATTTTTTTTAAATCTTGGTCCGACGTGATTTCTGCGTTATACAAGTTTTACTGTATATATTTATTTCTTTTTAGGTTACAACATATTTTCGGTGTGTACTGGATAGGGTCGGTCATAATCTGTAATTTTTTAAATAAAATTTCTTGTGAACAACCACAATGGCTTCAATTTTTTGAAATTTCTTGGTCCCACGTGATTCCGCATTATACAAGTTTTACTGTATATATTTATTTCTTTTTATGTTACATCTTATTTTCGGTGTCTACTGGATAGTGTCGGTCATAATGTGTAATATTTGAAATTAATTTTCTTGTGAACAACCTCAATGGCTCCATTTTTTAAAATTTCTAGGTCCCACGTGATTCCGCATTATACAAGTTTCACTGTATATATTTATTTCTTTTTAGGTTACAACTTATTTTCGGTGTCTACTGGATAGGGTCGGTCATAATCTGTAATTTTTAAAATAAATTTTCTTGTGAACAACCTCAATGGCTTCATTTTTTTTAAATTCTTGGTCCCCCGTGTTCCGATTATACAAGTTTTGCTTTATATATTAATACATTGTCCCTGTAATATATGTGTAATTATTATAATATTCATAAAGTTCCGTTTGGCCATAAGATTCTACAAAAGTTTTATAATGCTTAGCAAAAAAAAATTATTGAAGACCGAAGAAAATCATCTCCATTTCAATGCGGATTTTCGTTTTCTGCTGGATAGGATCTGTCATAATCTGTAATTTTTGTAATAAAAGTTCTTGTGAACAAACCTCAATGCCTTAATTTTTCTAAAAATCTTGGCGCCACGTGATTCCGCGTTAAACAAATTCTACTGTATATACTTATTTCTTTTTAGGTTAGTGCTTGTTTTCGGTTTCTACTGAATAGGGTCTGTCATAATCCGTAAATATTTACATAAATTTTTTTGTGAGTAACCTCAATGGCTTAACTTTTTTAAGTTCTTGGTACCCACATGATTGCGCATTATACAACGTTTTACTGTGTATATCTATTTCTACTTTAGGTTGCAATTTATTTTCGTTATCTCCTGGTTACGGTCGGTCATAATCTGTAATTTTTAAATAAATTTTCTTGTGAACAACCTCAATGGCTTCATTTTTTTGAAAATTCTTTGTCCCACGTGATTCCGCATTATACAAGTTTTACTGTTTATATTTATTTCTTTTTAGGTTACAACTCATTCTCGGTGTCTACTGGATAGGGTCGGTCATAATCTGTACTATTTTAAAAAAATTTTCTTGTGAACAACCTCAATGGCTTCATTTATCGAAAATTCTTGGTCCCATGTGAATCCACATTATACAAGTTTTACTATTTATATTTATTTCTTTTTAGGTTACAACTTATTTTCGGTGTCTACTGGATAGGGTCGGTCATAATCTGTAATTTTTTAAAATAAATTTTCTTGTGAACAACATCAATGGCTTCATTTTTTTAAATTTCTTGGGCCACGTGATTCCGCATTATACAAGTTTTACTTTATATATTTATTTCTTTTAGGTTACTCCTAATTTTCGGTGTCTACTGGATAGGGTCGGTCATAATCTGTAACTTTTTAAATAAATTTTATTGTGAATAATCACAATGGCTTCATTTTTTTAAAGTTCTTGGTCCAAAGTGATTCCGCATTATACAAGTTTTACTGTATATTTTATTTCTTTTTTTTATGTTACAACTTTTTTTCGATGTCTACTGGATAGGGCCAGTCATAATCTGTATTTTTTTTAATAAATTTTCTTGTGAACAACCTCAAAGGCTTCATTTTTTGAAAATTCTTTGTCCCTCGTGATTCCGCATTATACAAGTTTTACTGTATATATTTATTTCTTTTTAGGTTACAACTTATTTTCGGTGTCTACTGGATAGGGTCGGTCATAATCTGTAATTTTTAAAATAGTTGCTTGTGAACAACCTCAATGGCTGCATTTTTTTGAAAATTCTTGGTCCACGTGATTCCGCATTATACAAGTTTTAAATGATATATATTTATTTCTTTTTAGGTTACAACTTATTTCGGTGTCTACAGGATAGGGTCGGTCATAATCTGTAATTTTTTAAATAAAATTTCTTGTGAACAACCACAATGGCTTCATTTTTTGAAATTCTTGGTCCCACGTGAATCCGCATTATACAAGTTTTACTGTGTATATTTATTTCTTTTTAGGTTACAACTTATTTTCGGTGTCTACTGGATAGGGTCGGTCATAATCTGTAATTTTTTACATAAATTTTCTTGTTAACAACTTCAATGGCTTCATTTTTTAGAAATTTCTTAGTCCCAGGTGATTCCGCATTATACAAGTTTTACTGTATATATTTATTTCTTTTTAGGTTACAACTATTTTCGGTGTCTACTGGATAGGGTCGATCATAATGTGTAATATTTGAAATTAATTTTCTTGTGAACAACCTCAATGGCTCCATTTTTTTTAAATTTCTAGGTCCCACGTGATTCCTCATTATACAAGTTTTACTGAACATTTATTTCTTTTTAGGTTACAACTAATTTTCCGTGTCTACTGTTTAGGGCCGGTCATAATCTGTAATTTTTTAAATAAATTTTCTTGTGAACAACTTGAATGGCTTATTTTTTTATATTCTTTGTCCCACGTGATTCCGCATTATACAAGTTTTACTGTATATATTTATTTCTATTTAGGTTACAACTTATTTTCGGTGTCTAGTGGATAGGGTCGGTCATAAACTGTAATATTTAAATAAATTTTCTTGTGAACAACCTCAATGGCTTCATTTTTTAAAAATCTTGGTCCCACGTGATTTTTGCATTATACAAGTTTTACTGTATATATTCATATCTTTTTAGGTTACTGCTTATTTTCGGTGTCTACTGGATAGGGTCGGTCATAATATGTAATTTTTTAAATAACTTTCCTTGTGAACAACCTCAATGGCTTAATTTTTATGATATTTCTTGGTCCCACGTAATTCCGCATTATACAAGTTTTACTGTATATATCTATTTCTTTTTAGGTTACAACTTATTTTCGGTGTCTACTGGATAGTCTCGGTCATAATCTGTAATTTTTTAAATAATTTTTCTTGTGAACAACGTCAATGGCTTCATTTTTTGAAATTTCTTGGTTCCACGTGATTCCGCATTATACAAGTTTTACTGTATGTATTTATTTATTTTTAGGTTACAACTTATTTTCGGTGTCGACACTGAATTGGGTCGGGTCATAATCATGTATTTTTTTAAATAAATGTTCTTGCGCAAACAAAGTCAAAGGGTGGCTTCATTTTTTTTAAATTTCTTGGTCTCACGTGATTCCGAATTATACAAGATTTTACTGTGTATATCTATTTCTTTTTAGGTTACAAATTATTTTCGGTGTCTACTGGATAGGGTCCGTCATAATCTGTATTTTTTTAAAAAATTTTCTTGTCAACAACCTCAATGGCTTCATTTTTAGAAAATTTCTTGGTCCCACGTGAATCAACTTTATACATGTTTTACTGTATATATTTATTTCTTTTTAGGTACACAACTTATTTACGGTGTCTACCTGGATAGGGTCGGTCATAATCTGTATTTTTTTAAATAAATTTTCTTGTGAACAACCTCAATGGCTTCATTTTTTTTAAATTTCTTGGTACCACGTTATTCTGCATTATAAATGTTTTACTGTACATATTTATTTCTTTTTAGGTTACATCTTATTTAAGGTGTCTACTGGGTATGGTCGGTCATAATCTGTAATTTTTGTAAAAAAATTTCTTGTGAACAACCTCAATGGCCTCATATTTTCAAATATCGTGGTCCCACTTGATTCCGCATTATATAAGTTTCTACTGTATATATTTATTTCTTTTTAGGTTACAACTTATTTTCGGTGTCTACTGGATAGCGTCGGTCATAAACTGTAATTTTGTTAAATAAATTTTCTTTGTGAACAACCTCAATGGCTTCACTTTTATTAAATTTCATGGTCCCACGTGATTCTGCATTATACAAGTTTAACTGTATATATTATACAACATGTTCCTATAATATATGTGTAATTATTATAATAGTCATAAAGGTTCCGGTTGGCCATAAGATTCTACAAAAGTTTTATAAATCTTATCAAAAAAAAATTATTGAAGACCGAGAAAAATCATCTCCATTTGAATGCGGATTTTCGGTGTCTACTGGATAGGGTCGGTCATAATCTGTAATTTTTAAAATAAGTTGCTTGTGAACAACATCAATGGCTTCATTTTTTTAAATTTCTTGGCCCACGTGTTTCCGCATTATACAATTTTTACTTTATATATTTATTTCTTTTTAGGTTACACACTAATTTTCGGTGTCTACTGGATAGGGTCGGTCATAATCTGTAACTTTTAAATAAATTTTATTGTGAATAATCACAATGGCTTCATTTTTTTAAATTTCTTGGTCCAAAGTGATTCCGCATTATACAAGTTTCACTGTATATTTTATTTCTTTTTTTATGTTACAACTTTTTTCGATGTCTACTGGGATAGGGTCAGTCATAATCTGTAATTTTTTAATAAATTTCTTGTGAACAACCTCAATGGCATTCATTTTTTGAAAATTCTTTGTCCCACGTGATTCCGCATTATACAAGTTTTACTGTTATATATTTATTTCTTTTTAGGTTACAACTTATTTCGGTGTCTACTGGATAGGGTCGTCATAATCTGTAATTTTTAAAATAGTTGCTTGTGAACAACCTCAATGGCTGCATTTTTTGAAAATTCTTGGTCCACGTGTTTCCGCATTATACAAGTTTAAATATATATATTTATTTCTTTTTAGGTTACAACTTATTTTGGTGTCTACAGGATAGGGTCGGTCATAATCTGTAATTTTTAAAATAAAGTTTCTTGTAAACAACCTCAATGGCTTCATTTTTTTTAAATCTTGGTCCGACGTGATTTCTGCATTATACAAGTTTTACTGTATATATTTATTTCTTTTAGGTTACAACATATTTTCGGTGTGTACTGGATAGGGTCGGTCATAATCTGTAATTTTTTAAATAAAATTTCTTGTGAACAACCACAATGGCTTCAATTTTTTGAAATTTCTTGGTCCCACGTGATTCCGCATTATACAAGTTTTACTGTATATATTTATTTCTTTTTAGGTTACAACTAATTTTCCGTGTCTACTGGATAGGGTCGGTCATAATCTGTAATTTTTTAAATAAATTTTCTTGTGAACAACCTGAATGGCTTCATTTTTTTGAAAATTCTTGGTCCCACGTAATTCCGCATTATACAAGTTTTACTGTATATATTTATTTCTTTTTATGTTACAACTTATTTTCGGTGTCTACTGGATAGTGTCGGTCATAATGTGTAATATTTGAAATTAATTTTCTTGTGAACAACCTCAATGGCTCCATTTTTTAAAATTTCTAGGTCCCACGTGATTCCGCATTATACAAGTTTCACTGTATATATTTATTTCTTTTTAGGTTACAACTTATTTTCGGTGTCTACTGGATAGGGTCGGTCATAATCTGTAATTTTTAAAATAAAGTTTCTTGTGAACAACATCAATGGCTTCATTTTTTTTAAATTTCTTGGTCCCACGTGATTCCGCTTTATACAAGTTTTACTGTATATATTCATTTCTTTTTAGGTTGCAACTTATTTTCGACGTCTACTGGATAGGATCGGTGATAATCTGTAATCTTTGAAATATATTTTCTTCTGAATAACGTCAATGGCTTCATTTTTTAAAAAAATCTTGTTCTTATACAAGTTTTACTGTATATATTTATTTCTTTTTAGGTTACAACTTATTTTCGGTGTCTACTGGATAGGGTCGGTCATAATGTGTAATATTTGAAATTAATTTTCTTGTGAACAACCTCAATGGCTTCATTTTTTTAAATTTCTTGGTCCCACGTGTATCCGCATTATACAAGTTTTGCTGTATATATTTATAACTTGTTCCTGTAATATGTGTAATTATTATAATATTCATAAAGGTTCCGGTTGGCCATAAGATTCTACAAAAGTTTTATAACCTTATCGAAAAAAATTATTGAAGACCGAGAAAAATCATCTCCATTTGAATGCGGATTTTCGGTGTCTACTGGATAGGGTCTGTCATAATCTGTAATTTTTTTAATGAATTTTCTGTGAACAACCTCAATGGCTTCATTTTTTGAAAATTCTTGGTCCCACGTGACTCCGCATTATACAAGTTTACTGTATATATTTATTTCTTTTTAGGTTACACACTTATTTTCGGTGTCTACTGGATAGGGTCGGTCGTAATCTGTAATTTTTAAAATAAAGTTTCTTGTAAACAACCTCAATGGCTTCATTTTTTGAAATTTCTTGGTCCCACATGATTCTGCATTATACAAGTTTTACTATATATATTTATTTCTTTTTAGGTTCCTACTTATTTTCGGTGTCTACTGGATAGGGTCAGTCATAATCTGTAATTTTTGTAATAAATTTTCTTGTGAACAACTTCAGTGGCTTCATTTTTTGATAATTCTTGGCCCCACCTGATTCCGCATTATACAAGTTCTACTTATATTTTTATTTCTTTTTAGGTTACTACATATTTTCGGTGTCTGCTAGATAGGATCGGTCATAATTTGTAATATTTAAATAAATTTTCTTCTGAACAACCTCAATCGCTTTATTTTTTGAAAAATCTTGATCCCACGTGATTTTTGCATTATACAAGTTTTACTGTATATATTTTTTTTCTTTTAGGTTACTACTTATTTTCGGTGTCTACTGGATAGAATCGGTGATAATTGTAATTTTTTACGTAAATTTTCTTGTGAACAACCTCAATGGCTTTTTTTAAAATTCTTGGTCCCACGTGATTCCGCATTATACAAGTTTTACTGTATATATTTATTTCTTTTTAGGTTAAAAGTTTTTTTTCGGTGTCCACTGGATATTGTCCGTCATAATCTGTAATTTTTTAAATAAATTTTCTTGTCAACAACCTGAATGGCTCATTTTTTTTAAATTTTTGGTCCCACGTGATTCCGCATTATACAAGTTTTACTGTATATATTTATTTCTTTTTAGGTTAAAACTTATTTCGGTTGTCTACTGGATAGGGTGAGTCATAATCTGTAATTTTTAAAATAAAGTTTCTTGTGATCAACCTCAATGGCTTCATTTTTTTAGAAATGTCTTGGTCCCACGTGATTAAGCATTATACAAGTTTTACTGTATATATTTATTTCTTTTTAGGTTACAACTTATTTTCGGTGTGTACTGGATAGGGTCGGTCATAATCTGTAGTTTTTCAAATAAAGTTTCTTGTGAACAACCTCAATGGCTTCAATTTTTTGAAATTTCGCGGTCCCACGTGATTCCGCATTATACAAGTTTTACTGTATATATTTATTTCTTTTTAGGTTACAACTTATTTTCGGTGTCTACTGGATAGGGGCGGTCATAATCTGTATTTTTTTAAATAAATTTTCTTGTGAACAACCTCAATGGCTTCATTTTTTTGAAAATTCCTGGTCTTACGTGATTCCGCATTATACAAGTTGTACTGTATTTATTTATTTCTTTTTAGGTTACAATTTATTTTCGGTGTCTACTGGATAGGGTCAGTCAGAATCTGTAATTTTTTAAATAAATTTTCTTGTGAACAACCTTAATGGCTTCATTTTTTTTAAAAATCTTGGTCCCACGTGATGCCTCATTATACAAGTTTTACTATATATATTTATTTCTTTTTAGGTTACTACTTATTTTCGGTGTCTACTGGATAGGGTCGGTCATAATGTGTAATATTTGAAATTAATTTTCTTGTGAACAACCTCAATGACTCCATTTTAAAAAAAATTCTAGGTCCCACGTGATTACGCATTATACAAGTTTTACAGTATATATTTATTTCTTTTTAGGTTACAACTTATTTTCGGGTGTCTACTGGTTACGGTCGGTCATAATGTGTAATATTTGAAATTAAAGTTTCTTGTGAACAACCTCAATGGCTTCGTTTTTTTAAATTTTTTGGTCCTACGTGATTCCGCATTATACAAGTTTTACTGTATATATTTATTTCTTTTTAGGTTACAACTTATTTTCGGTGTCTACTGGATAGGGTCGGTCATAATGTGTAATATTTGAAATTAATTTTCTTGTGAACAACCTCAATGGCTCCATTTGTTAAAAAAATTCTAGGTCCCACGTGATTCCGCATTATACAAGTTTTACTGTATATATTTATTTCTTTTTAGGTTACAATTTATTTTCGGTGTCTACTGGATAGGTTCGGTCATAATGTGTAATATTTGAAATTAATTTTCTTGTGAACAACCTCAATGGCTCTATTTTCTTAAAAAATTTCTAGTTCCCACGTGATTCTGCATTATACAAGTTTTACTGTATATATTTATTTCTTTTTAGGTTACAACTAATTTTCCGTGTCTACTGGATAGGGTCGGTCATAATCTGTAATTTTTTAAATAAATTTTCTTGTGAACAACCTCAATGGCTTCATTATTTTGAAATTTCTAGGTCCCACGTGATTCCGCATTATACAAGTTTTACTGTATATATTTATTTCTTTTTAGGTTACAACTTATTTTCGGTGTCTACAGGATAGGATCGGTGATAATCTGTAATCTTTGAAATATATTTTCTTCTGAATAACGTCATTGGCTTCATTTTTTTGCTAATTCTTGGTCCCATTTGATTCCGCATTATACAAGTTCTACTTATATATTTATTTCTTTTTAGGTTACTGCATATTTTCGGTGTCTACTGGATAGGGTCGGTCATAGTTTGAAATATTTAAAAAAAATTAGTGGTGAACAACCTCAATCGCTTCATTTTTTTGCAAAAATCTTGATCCCACGTGATTTTTACATTATACAAGTTTTACTGTATATATTTATTTCTTTTTAAATTACTACTTGTTTTCGGTGTCTGCTGGATAGAATCGGTGACAATTGTAACTTTTTACATAAATTTTATAGTGAACAACCTCAATGGCATCATTTTTTTTTAAATTCTTGGTCCCACGTGATTCCGCATTATACAAGTTTTACTGTATATATTTTTGTTTTTAGGTTACAAGTTATTTTCGGTGTCCAGTGGATAGGGTCGGTCGTAATCTGAATTTTTTAAAATAAATTTTCTTGTGAACAACCTCAATGGCTTCATTATTTTGAAAGTTCTTGGTCCCATGTTATTCCGCATTATACAAGTTTTACTATATATATTTATTTCTTTTTGGGTTACAGCTTATTTTCAGTGTCTACTGGATAGGGTCGGTCATAATTTGTAATTTTTTAAATAAATTTTCTTGTAAACAACCTCAGTTCCTTCATTTTACTGAAAATTCTTGGTCCCACGTGATTCTTCATTATACAAGTCCTACTTATATATTTATTTCTTTTTAGGTTAAAACTTATTTTCGGTGTCTACTGGATAGAATCGGTGATAATCTGTAATTTTTTACATAAATATTCTTGTGAACAACCTCAATGGCTTCATTTTCTTGAATATTCTTGGACCCACGTGATTCCGCATTATACAAGTTATACTGTATATATTTATTTCTTTTTAGGTTACTGCATATTTTCAGTGTCTACTGGATAGGGTGAGTCATAATCTGTAATTTTTAAAATAAAGTTTCTTGTGAACAACCTCAATGGCTTCATTTTTTAGAAATGTCTTGGTCCCACGTGATTCCGCATTATACATGTTTTACTGTATATATTCATTTCTTTTTAGGTTACAAGTTATTTTCGGTGTCTACTGGATAGGGTCTGTCATAATCTGTAATTTTTTAAATAAATTTCTTTCTGAACAACCTCAATGGCTTCATTTTTTTTAAAATTCTTGCTTCCACGTGATTCCGCATTATACAAGTTTTACTGTATATATTTATTTCTTTTTAGGTTACAACTTTTTTTCGGTTTCTACTGGATAGCGTCGGTCATAATGTGTAATATTTGAAATTAATTTTCTTATGAACAACCTCAGTGGCTCCATTTTTTTAAATTTCTTGGTCCCACGTGATTCCGCATCATACAAGTTGTACTGTATATATTTATTTCTTTTTAGGTTACAACTAATTTTCCGTGTCTACTGGATAGAATCGGTGATAATCTGTCATTTTTTACACAAATTTTCTTGTGAACAACCTCAATGGTTTCATTTTTTTGAAAATTCTTGGTCCCACGTGATTCCGCATTATACAAGTTTTACTATATATATTTATTTCTTTTTAGGTTACAACTTATTTTCGGTGTCTACTGGATAGGATCGGTGATAATCTGTAATCTTTGAAAAATATTTTTTTCTGAATAACGTCATTGGCTTCATTTTTTTGATAATTCTTGGTCCCACTTGATTCCCCATTATACAAGTTCTACTTATATATTTATTTCTTTTTAGGTTACTACATATTTTCGGTGTCTACTGGATAGGGTCGGTCATAATTTATAATATTTAAATAAATTTTCTTGTGAACAACCTCAATCGCTTCATTTTTTTGAAAATTCTTGATCCCACGTGATTTTTGCATTATACAAGTTTTACTGTATATATTTATTTCTTTTTAGGTTACTACTTATTTTCGGTGTCTACTGGATAGAATCGGTGATAATTATAATTTTTTACATAAATTTTCTTGTGAACAACCTCAATGGCTTCATTTTTTTGAAAATTCTTGGTCCCACGTGATTCCACATTATACAAGTGTTTACTGTATATATTTATTTCTTTTTATTTTACAAGTTATTTTCGGTGTCCACTGGATAGTGTCGGTCATAATCTGTCAGATTGAGGGATTTTTCCAATTTGCAGCGGTTGCCCTTTTACCAGCCGGCTGCTGGCCCTTCACATCCACATGTGTCAATCACAGAGGTAGATGATCAACAGCCAGTGTAGGGGTGACATGTGGTTAGCATGTCGAGTCCCCCAGCCGTTATAGCTGGTTCCTCAAGCTGGAGCCGCTTCTTATTGTAGCTACCCAATTGCCTCACGATGCTGGGTGAGCACCTGTCCCATACTGGCCGAAATACCATGAGAAAATTTCTTCCCCCATGGAGACTCGAACCAGCGCAAGTCCCGTAGCTCTGCGCCAATGCTTCCTACCTTAACCGCTCGGCTAATTTCTTAAATAAATTTTCTTGTGAACAACCTCAATGGCTTCATTTTTTTTAAATTTCTTGATCCCACGTGATTCCGCATTATACATGTTTTAATGTATATATTAATTTCTTTTTAGGTTACAACTTATGTTCGGTCTCTAGTGGATAGGGTCGGTATTAACTGTAATATTTAAATAAATTTTCTTGTGAACAACCTCAATGGCTTCATGTTTTTGAAAAAACTTGGTCCCACGTGATTTTTGCATTATACAAGTTTTACTGTATATATTTATTTCTTTTCAGGTTACTGCTTATTTTCGGTGTCTACTGGATAGGATCGGTGTCTACTGGATAAGATCGGTGATAATCTGTAATCTTTGAAATATATTTTCTTCTGATTAACGTGAATGGCTTCATTTTTTTGAAAATTCTTGGTCCCACGTGTATCCGCATTATACAAGTTTTACTGTATATATTCATTTCTTTTTAGGTTGCAACTTATTTTCGACGTCTACTGGATAGGATCGGTGATAATCTGTAATCTTTGAAATATATTTTCTTCTGAATAACGTCAATGGCTTCATTTTTTAAAAAAATCTTGTTCTTATACAAGTTTTACTGTATATATTTATTTCTTTTTAGGTTACAACTTATTTTCGGTGTCTACTGGATAGGGTCGGTCATAATCTGTAATTTTTTAAATAAATTTTCTTGTGAACAACCTCAATGGCTTCATTTTTTAAATTTCTTGGTCCCACGTGTATCCGCATTATACAAGTTTTGCTGTATATATTTATAACTTGTTCCTGTAATATATGTGTAATTATTATAATATTCATAAAGGTTCCGGTTGGCCATAAGATTCTACAAAAGTTTTATAACCTTATCGAAAAAAATTATTGAAGACCGAGAAAAATCATCTCCATTTGAATGCGGATTTTCGGTGTCTACTGGATAGGGTCGGTCATAATCTGTAATTTTTTACATAAATTTTCTTGTTAACAACCTCAATGGCTTCATTTTTTAGAAATTTCTTAGTCCCACGTGATTCCGCATTATACAAGTTTTACTGTTTATATTTATTTCTTTTTAGGTTACAACTTATATTCGGTGTCTACTGGATAGGGTCTGTCATAATCTGTAATTTTTTTAATGAATTTTCTTGTGAACAACCTCAATGGCTTCATTTTTTGAAAATTCTTGGTCCCACGTGACTCCGCATTATACAAGTTTTACTGTATATATTTATTTCTTTTTAGGTTACTACTTATTTTCGGTGTCTACTGGATAGGGTCGGTCATAATCTGTAATTTTTTAAATAAATTTTCTTGTGAACAACCTCAATGGCTTCATTTTTTGAAAATTCTTGGTCCCACGTGATTCCGCATTATACAAGTTTTACCGAATATATTTATTTCTTTTTTAGGTTACTGCTTATTTTCGGTGTCTACTGGATAGGGTCGGTGATAATCTGTAATTTTTAAAAGAAATTTTCTTGTGAACAACCTCAATGGCTTCATTTTTTTAAAAATTCTTGGTCCCACGTGATTCCGCATTATACAAGTTTTACCGAATATATTTATTTCTTTTTAGGTTACTACTTATTTTCGGTGTCTACTGGATAGGATCGGTGATAATCTGTAATTTTTAAAAGAAAATTTTCTTGTGAACAACCTCAATGGCTTCATTTTTTTGAAAATTCTTGGTCCCACGTGATTTTTGCATTATACAAGTTTTACCGAATATATTTATTTCTTTTTAGGTTACTACTTATTTTCGGTGTCTACTGGATAGGATCGGTGATAATCTGTAATTTTTAAAAGGAATTTTCTTGTGAACAACCTCAATGGCTTCATTTTTTAAAAATTCTTGGTCCCACGTGATTCCGCATTATACAAGTTTTACCGAATATATTTATTTCTTTTTAGGTTACTGCTTATTTTCGGTGTCTACTGGATAGGATCGGTGATAATCTGTAATTTTTAAAAGAAATTTTCTTGTGAACAACCTCAATGGCTTCAATTTTTTTAAATTTTTGGTCCCACGTGATTCCGCATTATACAAGTTTTACCGAATATATTTATTTCTTTTTAGGTTACTAGCTTATTTTCGGTGTCTACTGGATAGGATCGGTGATAATCTGTAATTTTTAAAAGAAATTTTCTTGTGAACAACCTCAATGGCTTAATTTTTTTGAAAATTCTTGGTCCCACGTGATTCCGCATTATACAAGTTTTACCGAATATATTTATTTCTTTTTAGTTTACTACTTATTTTCGGTGTCTACTGGATAGGATCGGTGATAATCTGTAATTTTTAAAAGAAATTTTCTTGTGAACAACCTCAATGGCTTCATTTTTTTGAAAATTCTTGGTCCCACGTGATTCCGCATTATACAAGTTTTACCGAATATATTTATTTCTTTTTAGTTTACTACTTATTTTCGGTGTCTACTGGATAGGATCGGTGATAATCTGTAATTTTTTAAATAAATTTTCTTGTGAACAACCTCAATGGCTTCATTTTTTTGAAAATTCTTGGTCCCACGTGATTCCGCATTATACAAGTTCTACTGTATATATTTATTTCTTTTTAGGTTACAAGTTATTTTCGGTGTCTACTGGATAGGGTCGGTCAAAATCTGTAATTTTTTAAATAAATTTTCTTGTGAACAACCTCAATGGCTTCATTTTTTAAAATTCTTGGTGCCACGAGATTCCGCATTATACAAGTTTTACTGTATATATTTCTTTCTTTTTAGGTTACAACTTATTTTCGGTGTCTACTGGATAGGGTCGGTCGTAATCTGTAATTTTTAAATTAAAGTTTCTTGTGAACAACCTCAATGGCTTCATTTTTTGAAATTTCTTGGTCCCACATGATTCTGCATTATACAAGTTTTACTGTATATATTTATTTCTTTTTAGGTTCCTACTTACTTTCGGCGTCTACTGGATAGGGTCAGTCATAATCTGTAATTTTTGTATAAATTTTCTTGTGAACAAAACTTCAGTGGCTTCATTTTTTGAAAATTCCTGGTCCCACGTGATTCCGCATTATACATGTCCTACTTATATATTTATTTCTTTTTAGGTTAAAACTTATTTTCGGTGTCTACTGGATAGAATCGGTGATAATCTGCGATTTTTTACATAAATATTCTTGTGAACAACCTCAATGGCTTCATTTTCTTGACAAATCTTGGACCCACGTGATTCCGCATTAACAAGTTTTACTGTATATATTTATTTCCTTTTAGGTTACTACTTATTTTCGGTGCCTACTGGATAGGATCGGCGATAATCTGTAATCTTTGAAATATATTTTCTTCTGAATAACGTCATTGGCTTCATTTTTTTGATAATCCTTAGTCCCACGTGATTCCGCATTATACAAGTTCTACTTAGATATTTATTTCTTTTTAGGTTACTACATATTTTCGGTGTCTACTGGATAGGGTCGGTCATAATTTGTAATATTTAAATAAATTTTCATGTGAACAACCTCAATCGCTTCATTTTTTGAAAAATCTTGATCCCACGTGATTTTTGCATTATACAAGTTTTACTGTATATATATTTTTTCTTTTTAGGTTACTACTTATTTTCGGTGTCTACTGGATAGAATCGGTGATAATTGTTTTTTTTTACATAAATTTTCTTGTGAACAACCTCATTTGCTTCATTTTTTTTAAAATTCTTTGTCCCACGTGATTCCGCATTATACAAGTTTTACTGTATATATTTATTTCTTTTTAGGTTACTGCTTATTTGCGGTGTCTGCTGGATAGGATCGTTGATAATCTGTAATCTTTGAAATATAGTTTCTTCTGAATAACGTCAATGGCTTCATTTTTTGAAAATTCTTTGTCCCACGTGATTCCGCATTATACAAGTTTTACTGTATATATTTATTTCTTTTTAGGTTACAAGTTATTTTCGGTGTCCACTGGATAGTGTCGGTCATAATCTGTAATTTTTTAAATAAATTTTCTTGTGAACAAACTCAATGGCTTTATTTTTTGAAAATTCTTGGTCCCACGTGATTCCGCATTATACACGTTTTACTGTATATATTTATTTCTTTCTAGGTTACAACTTATTTTCGGTGTCTAGTGGATAGGGTCGGTCAAAATCTGTAATTTTTTTAATAAATTTTCTTGGGAACAACCTAAATGGCTTCATTTTTCTGAAAATTCTTAGTCCCACGTGATTCCGCATTATACAAGTCCTACTTATATATTTATTTCTTTTTAGGTTAAAACTTATTTTCGGTGTCTACTGGATAGGGTCGGTCATAATCTGTAATTTTGGAAACACATTTTCTTTTGAACAACATCAATAGCTTCATTCTTTTGAAATTTCTTGGTCCCACGTTATTCTGCATTATACAAGTTTTACTGTATATATTTATTTCTTTTTAGGTTACAACTTATTTTCGGCCTCTAGTGGATAGGGTCGGTCATTAACTAATATTAAATAAATTTTTTTGTGAACAACCTCAATGGCTTCATTTTTTGAAAAATCTTGGTCCCACGTGTTTTTTGCATTATACAAGTTTTACTGTATATATTTATTTCTTTTTAGGTTACTACTTATTTTCGGTGTGTACTGGATAGGATCGGTGATAATCTGTAATATTTGAAATATATTTTCTTCTGAATAACATCAATGGCTTCATTTTTTGATAATTCTTGTTCCCATGTGGATTCCCAATCATACAAGTTCTATTATATATTTATTTCTTTTTTATGTTACTACATATTTTCGGTGTCTACTAGATAGGTTCGGTTCATAATTTTGTAATATTTAATAATTTCTTTTCTTCTTAACAACCTCAAGCGCTTCATTTTGTTGAAAAATCTTGATCCCACACGTGATTTTTGCATTATGCAAGTTTTACTGTATATATTTTTTTCTTTTTAGGTTACAACTTATTTTCGGTGTCCACTTAGATAGTGTCGGTCATAATCTGTATTTTTTTAAATAAATTTTCTTGTGAACAACCTCAATGGCTTCATTTTTTTGAAAATTCTTGGTCCCACGTGATTTCGCATTATACAAGTTCTACTTATATATTTACTTCTTTTTAGGTTACTACTTATTTTCGTGTCTACTGGATAGAATAGGTGATAATCTGTAATTTTTTACTTAAATTTTCTTGTGAACAACCTCAATGGCTTCATTTTTTTCAAGATTCTTGGTCCCACGTGATTCGGCATTATACAAGTTTTACTGTATATATTTCTTTCTTTTTAGGTTACAACTTATTTTCGTGTGTCTACTGGATAGAGTCGGTTATAATCTGTCAGATTGAGGGATTTTTCCAATTTGCAGCGGTTGCCCTTTTACCAGCCGGCTGCTGGCCCTTCACATCCACATGTGTCAATCACAGAGGTAGATGATCAACAGCCAGTGTAGGGGTGACATGTGGTTAGCATGTCGAGTCCCCCAGCCGTTATAGCTGGTTCCTCAAGCTGGAGCCGCTTCTTATTGTAGCTACCCAATTGCCTCACGATGCTGGGTGAGCACCTGTCCCATACTGGCCGAAATACCATGAGCAAAATTTCTTCCCCCCATGGAGACTCGAACCAGCGCAAGTCCCGTAGCTCTGCGCCAATGCTTCCTACCTTAACCGCTCGGCTAATTTCTTAAATAAATTTTCTTGTGAACAACCTCAATGGCTTCATTTTTTTGAAATTTCTTGATCCCACGTGATTCCGCATTATACAAGTTTTAATGTATATATTTATTTCTTTTTAGGTTACAACTTATTTTCGGTCTCTAGTGGATAGGGTCGGTCATTAACTGTAATATTTAAATAAATTTTCTTGTGAACAACCTCAATGGCTTCATGTTTTTGAAAAAACTTGGTCCCACGTGATTTTTGCATTATACAAGTTTTACTGTATATATTTATTTCTTTTCAGGTTACTGCTTATTTTCGGTGTCTACTGGATAGGATCGGTGTACTGGATAGGATCGGTGATAATCTGTAATCTTTGAAATATATTTTCTTCTGAATAACGTCAATGGCTTCATTTTTTTGAAAATTCTTGGTCCCACGTGATTCCGCATTATACAAGTTCTACTTATATATTTATTTCTTTTTAGGTTACTACATATTTTCGGTGTCTACTGGATATGGTCGATCATAATTTGTAATATTTAAATAAATTTCCTTGTGAACAACCTCAATGGCTTCATGTTTTTGAAAAAACTTGGTCCCACGTGATTTTTGCATTATACAAGTTTTACTGTATATATTTATTTCTCTTTAGGTTACTTCTTATTTTCTGTGTGTACTGGATAGAATCGGTGATAATTGCAATTTTTTACATAAATGTTCTTGTGAACAACCTCAATGGCTTCATTTTTTTTAAAATTCTTGGTCCCACGTGATTCCGCATTATACAAGTTTTACTGTATATATTTATTTCTTTTTAGGTTACAACTTATTTTCGGTGACTACTGGATATTACCGGTCATAATCTGTATTTTTTTAAATAAATTTTCTGATGAACAACCTCAATGGCTTCATTTTTTAAAAAATTCTTGGTAGCACATGATTCCGCATTATACAAGTTTTACTGTATATATTTATTTCTTTTTATGTTACAACTTATTTTCGGTGTCTACTGGATAGGGTCAGTCATAATCTGTAATTCTTTAAGTAAATTTTCTTGTGAACAACCTCAATGGCTTATTTTTTTTTAATTCTTGGTCCCACGTGTTTCCGCATTATACAAGTTTTACTGTATATATTTATTTCTTTTTAGGTTACAACTTATTTTCGGTGTCTACTGGATAGGGTCGGTCATAATCTGTAATTTTTTTAATACATTTTCTTGTGAACAACCTCAATGGCTTCATTTTTTGAAAATTCTTGGTCCGAAGTGATTCCGCATTATACAAGTTTTACTGTATATATTTATTTCTTTTTAGGTTACAACTTATATTCGATATCTACTGGATAGGATCGGTTAATTAATTTTTCTTCTACTATAAATATCTTTACGACATTATATTATGTATCTGGAATTGATGGTTTCTTTGTAAAGCATTAATAATTTTAAATATATATATATATATATATATATATATATATATATATTCGTTAATAGTGAGTGGAGAACATATATTTCACGACTCACCTCACATAATTTCAAATTGCTTTGATACCGGCGGTTCCAGGCAATATCTTGTCTAAAGAACATTTTAGGAATATTAAAAATTGTGAAATTGAAAAATCAGCAATAATTGCTGCACATAGTTTGCTAGAACATCATAAAATTGAAAAAGAGGCAAAACTTTTGAAACAATTGGATAAACTGTTGGAATTGACAATTTGGGAAAAGATATTCATTCAGAAGAATAAATATCGATCTATGAACTTCGATATTCCGGTGGATAAAAGTTTAATTGAAAAGTTTATAATCTCAACCAAAGATTGCAGCACAAGAGGTGATGTCCTTGTGCTACGGTTTATTATACAGCGTGTCGCGCCCGACGTGACGCGAATTCGCGTTTCGCTCGGCGTGATGCTGGTTTCGCATGGAGCGCATACGCTACAGCGCTTAAGTTTATGGAATTGTCGCCAGATGGCACCACATATATGGAAAATCAAAATGACCAACGTTCATAATAAATTTCCAAATGTGTTTACAAAAACTAATGTATACAAACCTGTCCCTGCATAACCTAATAAAATAAATTACATACACACTATTTAGTAAACTATAAACAAATCTGATGTACGTTAACTGACCCATCGGAATCTAACAAAATGAAGTGATTGAACATTTATTTCTTCAAATATGGTTTGGAATTAAATGCAAATGTTGGTCATTCACACATATGTCCTGTCATCAGGTGGATTTAATTTTATGAGCGTTCACGTATGCCAACTTCAATTCTAATAAAGAACTTTGAAAATAAATTGAGAGAAAAAGTCATAATTTGTGTACATAGATAAACATATTAAAATTCTTCATAAAAAAAGTTTCACGTGTCGTTGCAAAACGTTTAAAATAGTTCGAAATATTAGTATAGACAGAAAAAGTACCTAGAGCAACAGCATCATATGAATGTTGTATGGAAAATTATAGAATAAATTATTATTTAGTTCTTAAATAAACATATGGTTGATGAATAAACCAAATTTTAGAATACTTCAGATTTTCGCCTGAGCAGTTTTATCAGGTTTTGAATTTAATAGAAGACGAAATTTATGCACATCCATAATATCCCCCCTCCCGAGATACAATATTTACAGCTTTTATTTATCTCTTGACTAAGTTCAAGCCAAAATAACTTTTTTCTGTACATCTCTGTACTCCTTCGTGCTCATATTGTCTAAAACATGTATGGAACTCAATGATTTGCAACAAAATCATCTAACTTTCGTCTTTAAAATTGGAAAGTTATAAAACAAGTACTGTATTTCCGACATTTTGTTATAAAATCTTAGTTTGTTTTTAGCAATTACACCAATGAGTACGGGTAATATCTTCTATATTCTTTGTTTGCGCTGGCAAATTGCGTCCTGGATTCAAGAGATTCCAAAACACGACGCGACATATTAGCGAAAAATTTTTTGCGCCAGCAATTTGCGTTGTAGATAAACCACTTCCATTTAAATACATGAGGAGCAATTTTTGCGCTGGCGCGTTGCGTCGTAGATAAACCACAGCATTAGAGAAATCAACAACCAGAGAATTTCATCAGTGGAAGCCATGACCATGAACATGACTGAAGAGGGACAAGATATTGTCTGGAACCGCCGGTATCAAAGCAATTTGAAATTATATGAGGTGAGTCGTTAAAAATATGTTCTCCACTCACTATTAATGAATATGTATATATATATATTTAAAATTATTAATGCTTTACAAAGAAACCATCAATTCCAGATACATAATATAATGTCGTAATGATATTTATAGTAGAAGAAAAATTAATTTAAAAAGCGACCTGTCTGTTGGACTACTGACTACAGTTCATGGAGTCTGCGTTTGATTCCTGGTCACACCACGTGAGTTTTTGCTTAAAGGGAATTATTCCTGTTGGCCTCAAATGGTCTGGATTTAGGTTAAGTTTTTGTTTAAGGAGTCTCGCGCCATAGCTGAGTGGTTAAGGCAAGATGCCTTGGCACAGAGGTGCGGGACTTGCACTAGTTCAAGACTCCGTGTGGGAAGAAATTTTCTCATGAAATTTCAGCCAGTATGAGACAAGTGCCACCCAGCATCATGAGACATTTGGGTAGCTACAATAAGTATTGGTTCCATGTTGAGAAAACCAGCTATAACGGCTGGGGGACCCGATATGCTGATCACTAGAGCGCGGAATTTTATGAAATTTCATGTTTTAAACTATTTGTCAGAGAGCGCTGAGACTAAGTATCTTTACATTTCATGATGTGTAGAATCAAATAAGACCAACAAAAAACTTCATATTTCATAATATTTCAGCAAAATATTAATATTTTAGTGAAAATTTCATACACCTTCATATTTTTCAACTTTCAAATTCCCGTACTTTTTTTTCAATAAAAGTTCTAGGAATTCGTTAAAATATTTCTTGAAATAAATGTATTTATGTAATTTTTGACAGTGTAACGTGGTAGACAAGTGAAAATTCTTCAGTATCCCTTCTGAACAAGATAGATAGATAGATTTTATAAAAGCAAATAATTAGATGAGGAGTGACAGTGTTAGATGGAGGTTTTTGTCCTTAACTCGATCCCCAGACAAGAACATGAGCCTAGATAAGGAGAAGAATGTTGGAATATTCTATAGTCAGGTATAATAGCTTATTGCTACCTGAGAGCAGTTCTTACTTTGTGAACAGATTACAGCATTTAAATATAGGAGAGACTGCTGGTAACTTGAAGCAGTAAAGTAAAGCAATCCCACTACAGGCCTCAAGAGGTCCTTGGGGTAGTAGGAGGATAAGGCTACCACTTTTTCTGGACAATCGGCACTTGATGTCAGCCCTGCATGACGGCTGCCTGTACCCCCAGAACAAGCGTCTGGTACTCATTTCCGTTTAAGTGGTTTGTGAAATTAGTAAAGTGCATGTAGCATGATACAAGTATGCTGCCTTAACATTGTGTGATGTTGAGCATAATTTTTCATCGTGCAAAACAATTTTGACCAACAGGCCTTATAGTTTACTATCAGAAAATATAGAAAATACTTCTGTGTATTACAAACAGAATTGATAATTGGATTGTTCAAAACACAATTAGACCAAGATTATGGACACAATGTTAAACCCATTTCATGAAAAAAAATGTTAAAATAATTCTTAACTACATTTCACCATGTTTGAAGTTCAATATTAAATGTAACTTTAATTGCAAAGAGAGTACTGAAACTATCCCTGGAATCAATTATGGACTAATAACTTTTAACATCTTGTTTCTCCAAATATGTCATCCGGAATGCTTTACTTGTATTTTAAATCGTCCAATTTAATGTTATTGTTACACTTGCATCTCCAGGAATTTAATATCTTTATGCAATGTAAAAACAGCAATAATCCAAACTATACCCGTTCTAAACTTTGTTAGTGCTATATTTCATGGAAACTCTTTAGTTTTGGTTACAATGTTTTGTTTCTTGTATATGTTTGGATTTCATAATTAAATATCATTCAGTACATTAATTAATTTTTTATTAATTTATTTATTAAGTTTTTATTTATGAAGATAAAGTGATTCCACTACAGTCTTGGGAGGCCTTTGGGGATAGTGGCATGTTGAAGCTCCCATCTTTCCAGACAATAGACACGAGATGTCTGCCGGATTGTCGGATCTACCTTATGGCCGCATTTGTGCCCAGAACATGCATCTAGTACTCACTTCCATTAGGATCTGAGACCCCAGGTCCACAATGCCACCAGAAGGTCTGGTCCAGCTAAAAATCTTGACAATATCGAGACTCGAACCCACGACTTCCCTGTTTGTACCACGTTTCCTTATACAACTATGCTATGGCGTGATCCATTAAAATTGTTTCAGATCATGAATATATTTTATATTGGGTCAGAATTAATGAAAAAGCTAATTAAAATTGAAATACAGTGAACATCTTGATTTCTTGAGCTATAAATAAGTTCTGTTTGTCTCATTTGTGTGCTGGTATGTACACTTATAAGTTATAATGGGCCTATGTACATAAATATATGTAAAAAGTTCAGAAAATTGTAGCTTCATAATATTTTTGCGTCATAATTTTCATATTTTTCATATTTTGTCTTTACGATTTCATATTTTCGTGTAATTTTCTTCATATAATTCCTCGCTCTAGTGATCACACTTCACTCCTACACTGACAGGATGTCCATCTATCTCTGTGATTAACACATGTGGATGTGAGGCCAACAATTGGATGGAAGGTCAAAGGCCTAAGCGTGTCGTGCCTTGGAATTATTTGTTTCTTAAATACTACAGCAGTGAGAAATATGTTGTCTTCACTTTGCAAATTACATCCTCTTCATAAATAAGAAATCTGGGTTCAGGCATCTTGAATGACTTCAGCAACTGATTTGAAATATGCCATCTTGACTCAAGATCTCTTCGGGAATCTGTTTCAATGGAACGAAAGACTCTATCAGTAGGAACAGTAAAAACACATTTCTATTGAACTTTTATAGGAGGAAAAAAATCACTGTGAGATATTTAATTTAAGATTATATTAAAATGTTTGATACCTCACCTCATATCCAGTCTTTACATTAAATATGTTCATTAAATGTTTGTGCTCTTAATATGTGAAGGGCACAAGGGAAAAAGCAGGTAAGTCAATTTTCCACAAAATCTACAAAATTTATTTTTATTAAACAGTGTACCTATTTGTTTTACCTGTAGGCCAAAATTGGAATGCCCGTAACTAAACTATCTTTTACTGATGTTTTTATTATTAATTTAACACTTCTCACTGAAGGATAAATTATATTTGAAGAGAAAAATATTCACCTAGATCGAGACTCGAACCCGGGACCTTTGGCATTTTGGACCAAATGCTCTAACAACTGAGCTACCGAGGCAAGTTGCGATCTAGACACAAATTTTCTCTTTATACGTTGTAATTCCCTCGCGCCAAATGCTTGAAACAGTTGCTTCTATCTTTGCATATGGCGGCCTCTTAGTTAAGAAGACATTAATTGGGAATTTAACATTACTTTATAAAGCCAGTAGGGCTTCTATTGATGTTTTTATTATAAATTTAACACTTCTCACTGAAGGATAAATTATATTTGAAGAGAAAAATTTGCGTCCAGATCGCAACTCGCCTCAGTAGCTCAGTTTGTAGAGTATTTGGCCCGGAAAGCCAAAGATCCCGGGTTCGAGTCTCGGTCTGGACGAAAATGTTTCTCTTTATATGTAATTTATCTTTTACTGTTTGCACTTCCTAAAGGCAGTGCTTTCCATGGAGAATCTACTGACACCTTATACTCCATTTCGATAAAAATGTAACTTACCTGGCTGTTTCCTTGTACCCATCATGTGCAATCTATAAACACTTTAAATTTTAATTTTTTCATTAGATCAGATTTTCAGAGCAAGTGTCTTGGGTTTCCCAAACTCACAGATTGAAACTGTCCTGGATATGAGGCACCTTGGGAAGAAGTGGGCCTCAAGTGTAAAAATGTAATTTTATTATTATTATTATTATTATTATTATTATTATTATTATTATTATTATTATTATTATTATTATAGGAGATTACGAGTATTTGAGAGTAAAGTTCTTAGGAAAATTTTGGACCAAAGAGAGATGAACAGACAGGTGAATGGAGAAGACTGCATAACAGTGAATTACATGGTCTTCATAGGAAGGCAGATATAATGAGAACAGTTAAGTCTCGTAGACTGCGATGGGCAGGACATGTGGCACGTATGGGGAATGAAAGACGTGCATGGAAGCTTATTGTAGGAAAACCAGAGGGAAAATGCCCAGTTGGTAGACTAAGGATGAGGTGGGAGAATAACATTAACTATGATTTGAAAGAAGTAGATTATACAGGGGTTGATTGGAAAACATTAGATCAGGATAGGGACATATGGAGAGCTTATGTCCACGTGGCCATGAACCTACGGGTTCGATAGTGCCAGTGAGTTAGTTATTATATAAAAACTTTCCTCATCAGATGATTGCCACAAGGACAAAGTGAAACAGACAATTAATTTTCAAAATTGATGAAATGCATTTTTTAAATACATTTTAAAAAATTTCAAATTATGGGCCTAATTGAAGTATACATACTATAAAATAGAAATTTTGTAAATATGGTTTCTTAAAATTGAAATTGATCATCTAATGGCAGCGATGGCAATTTTAGAAAGATACACTCTGTGCAAATCTAAGAAATTCCAAAATTTAGCTAAGAATCCTGATATAGTACCTCTTGCCCTGATCATCAATCCTGTGACAGTTATACTATCAATTGTTGGCTCATATATGGCTTTCTTTTCAGCTCAGGTTGGTCACTATGACTCTCAAAACAGATTGTGGGACAATTATTAAGACTATGTCCACAAGTTCATACAAGCTGTTTCATATCAGCAGTTTGTTTTATGAGTTAAAAGCAGTTAGCAGTTGTACAATTTAAAAGTAATGCAGCAAATTTATCGTAAGTAATGCTACAAGTGATTATCTAGAGAATTTGGAAATCAATTGTAGCATTTGTTAGGTCTATTTAACGAATAAAATTAAGCTGTTTACTCACAAATCATTATTTAAATATAGTTATTTAAATATTTATATATTTAATGTAAACGGTGATGTTTCAAACAAATGAGAAATGTTTGTTATGTTTTATTTGTTCATGACTGCAAGCAGATCATATTATTTATTGCCAAAGGATCGCACTATTGTAAGAATGCATCCTAGTGGGGAAAAAAAATGAAACAGATCAAACTGTATATTATAACCAACATTGTAGGTTATAAATTTTTTTTTTTGGAAACAACTCAGTAAAATCATTATTTAAAAACACAATTATTGAACACACAATTATCAGATGTGTAGTTCGAAGGAATCTGTTCATTATTTGCTATATTCAACGTATTTGTTAGAGAGTCAGTCACTGTAAAATAATGCTCTGACCTGTTCAGAATATTAAAAAGGAGGAGCTTTCTTTATTTTGGTAAACAAGATTTGATAAATAGTGAGGCGAAACACGACTGTGATTGGTTGTAAAACAAAAATTCATTGAAATATGATGATTGGTCATTGACTCCCATTTGGGGCACAAGTTAAATAATCTTCAATATAATTTTATAAATTTTTTTATAAGTTTTCTTGCTTGTTGGGTTTTTGTTCTTTTTAAAATGACTGGATCACCAAAGGAACACTATTATCAGAGGAAAACTTGGAGTAACAAGTTTAAATGAAGATATACAAAGATACCAACAAGAATGGAAAAATCATCTGTGGAGAATGGCAAGATATATACTTCCAAAATTGGCATTCCAATATACCCCAACTGGACATAGGAACCAAGGAAGACCAAAACATCGGTGGAAAGATCAAGACCATCTTCGCTAGGTTTACCGTACAGGCCACATGGCCTAAAACGAATTTGTCCATGATGATGATGATTATTATTAAAATGATTTTGACATTTTGTTAACTGTAGTGAAGAATAACATTACAGAACAACAATACAACAGAGCTACTATATTTTGTAGTCATGTGTAAATATAATGCTTAGAGAAGGCCATGAAATCCAGCAGAAAGAATCATTGTTGTTTGTGAAACAGGATTTACCAGACTGCTAACTAGTAATGTTTACACTGCTAATAAGTTGAGGACATATAAAAGGCCTTCAATCCTACAAAAGACATGAAAACTGGATAAAGGATGTAAAAAAGTTGCAGTTGCCAATGAGTAGAAAAGATAACCTTGCTGCCTTCACCCTCTGCTCGGGGTAATTTTCACAAAATGGTAAAATTGCTTAGAAAATTTGAAGTTGAAATGCAATAGTTCAGGTGGTTAAAAATAACAGGGTATTTTGTGAGGGTTCAGTGGTTTCACGCGGAACAAAAGTGTTTGGAATATGAAAAATGTTTAGAAACTAAAACTGGACAGTGTTTTAAAATAGACTCTTACTTTAAGGGAGGAAAGAAGAATATGAGTATTTGAGAATAAAGTTCTTAGGAAAATTTTTTGTCCAAAAAGAGAAGAACAGACAGGTGAATGGAGAAAACTACATATTATGTAAATGAAGCCAGATGGAAGAACAGTTAAGTCATGTAGATTGCAATGGGCAGGACTTGTGGCACTTATAGGGGACGAAAGAGGTGCATGGAAGCTTCTTGTAGGAAATCCAGAGGGAAAATGCCCAGGTGAAAATGAGGTGGGTGAATAACATCCATGATTTGAGGGAAGTAGATTATACAGGGGATGATTGGAAAACATTAGCTCAGGATAGGGATGTATGGAGAGCTTATGCCCGTGTGACCTGTGGGTTCGATAGATACAGTGAGTAGTTAAAGAATGTTTTGAAAAGAAATTGGAACTGAGACTAGACACTGCGGTTTCTTGAATTATACAAATGTAGTCAAAACTAGGTAAAGTTGCAAAAAAACCATTAAGACCTAAAAAAAGGGACTAAAAATGACCAATAGATCAAAAAAGTAAAAAAATGAAAAGACAAATAGAACCCACTATTTTCTGGCCTACGGTGACCCAAAAGTTTATATATTATGTTGAGCCTCGCCTTCAGGCATAAAATCTTCTTCTTCCTTCCAAGTATTAGGCCAAGGCCTGTTTTATGATCCTATAGAAAATTTTCCCTCCATTGTTTCATAGGACGACCCAGAGATCTTCGTCCTCTTGGTATATAATTATAAACAGCTTTGGGATTCCGATTTGAACTCATTCTTTCAAGATGGTGTTTCCAATTTAGTTGGTACTGTTTAATATATTTCAAAATTGGCGTAGTCTTCAATTCTTTTAAGATATTGGTGTTCCTTTTCCGATCCCATCTGGTGTAACCCGCTGTTCTGCGCATGAATCTCATTTCACAAGCCGTTATTCTGCTTTCATGTTGTCTTTTTAGTGTCCATGCTTCACTACCTTAGGTCAACACTGGTCTAGCCTAAGTGTTATATAAACGTAATCTGGTGTTTTTTTTTTGTACAAGGGATGGTTTCATAACTTGATTAATAATTGCCAAACTTTTATTATAACCAGTAATTTTTTCAGGGATATCCTTTTCATCCCAGATAGAGAGATAATATCCAAGATATTTAAATTGACTAGATCTCTCTAAAACAGGCATAAAAAAAGAAAAGAGTTTACCTCAACTTCCTGCCCCACTACAGGAGAAGGTTCTATTGATTTGTATCCCTACTGTCTGTCATTACATTTGTATTCCTTAAAAATGTTCTTGATCCATACATCATTGAGTTGATATGTTAGCCACATGACATCTGTGGGCAAATAAGGTAATTAAATTAACTTGGTCTGGTAACTCCTAACAAGGGAGGGGCTATGGCTCAACAATGGGCTACGCCATTATAGATTTATTTTATGAGAAAGATGGTAACTGAAACATTTTTCAATTCTGAAATTTTAGACATTTTTATTGTTTGTTTCTTTCTGAAGAAAGAGAAATGTGGCATATTTTGTCTGTTTTCTTACTTGGTTCATAGATATGATGGAAGTTAAAAATTAAATTGTACCTGTTGACAGGTGCCGTCGTCCTCACTTTTGTTAAAATATTGTATATAAAACTAACTGGAGCGCTTTCGGAAGTTATCTTCCATCTTCTGCAGGTTGAGTTTCCACTACTTGTTGTTGTTGTGTATGGTGAAGTATACTCCAACTGTTTGTAGCAGCAACTGACTTGTTTTTGACGATCTCGTATAATGGGTTTGACTGGGGTGCGTTCTCATTAAGAACCCATTATACGAGATCATTAAAAACAAGTCAGTTGCTGCTACAAACAGTTGGAGTTTACGGTGTACACAACAACAACAACGAGTAGCGGTAGCTCAACCTGCAGAAGATGGAAGATAACTTCCGAAAGCGCTTCAGTTAATTTCATATACAATATTTAACAAAAGTGAGGACGACGGCACCTATCAACAGGTACAATTTAATTTTTAACTTTCATCATATGACTTCATCTTAACGGAATTTGATATGAATTTTACTAGTATTGGTTCATAGATGGCATAAGAATGCAAGTGGTGGATTGTTGGATCATTTTTGCAGGACATGGAGTGATACTTGAGGAACAATAATATACCATTAACTTGTATATTTCAAATTTGAGGGTTGGTTCCTTATTGCAGAATGTGATCCAAGTCACCAGGGAAGATGTTGGATTGTGCACTTAGTGCAAAAATTGTTTATATCCGTATTTCCTGGTTTGTTTGCTATTGCCGATTTCAGACAGTCAGGTTTAGCTGCAGAAATAATTTAGAAACAGCTTCGAAGAAAGAATCTTTAATACAAAGTAAAGATTAACAGAACTAGGCGGACTTAAACCAATTAAAGTCCTGTGAACACCTACGTACTGGGGACTCAGGAATTAAAGAGAGAGAAATTTGTTAAGTTATGTAGGTAGGAAATAACATTATGAGGTTTATTTTAGTTTTGTTGAGTTGTTTCTTCACTCACCTCATACTTCTTAACTCCCTCACAGATCCAGATTTTGTCACTGTATTTGTGACATCCTCAATGATGTTCACGTTCACAACAGCATTGAGAAAGTCACAAATACAGTGACAAAATCTGGATATGCGAGGGAGTTAAGAAGTATGAGGTGGCTCAAGAAACAACTCAACAAAATTTAAAAAAAGAGACAAATTTGTGCTTGCTGGATGGTGTCTCTAAGCAGCTTCCTAAAAATTGCAAGTTAAATTTATACTAATAACTTCAAAATTATAAATAGGGTAGAGTGTCAGCATGTAAAGCTGGATATCTTGGGTTCAAGTCCCAGCTCAAGTACAAACATGTTTCTTTCTGGCTTGTTCATTCAGAGTCTCAAGAATTGTTGACGGTGAAGTCGTACGGTTTGCACCATTCAGCAAACTGCATTACTTTCTTCCTCTGTGCATCAAAATTATCCTTCCGTTGTTTCGCCAGATGCTGTGGTCCTGATCGAACATACCACAAATTATTTCCTGAGCAAAATTTCTGGGGAAGATTCTCTCATCTTCAATAACGTGAGCAAAGCCAGGATCAAGTCCAAAATCCACAGTGAAGAACGGCAATCCATTTGGTACTGCTCGACGCACGTCCTTGTTTTTCAAATCCACAAGTTTCTTGTTTGTTGCACATTCTGTTTCACATCGCTTTCTTGAAATAAATTGGAGCCAAGTCACCAACTTCTTTATCCATAGGGACGCACTCTATTAGCATGTGTGGGAACTTCTTTAAGTGCGTGGCTGTTTCAAACAACACGTCTTCATCTCTGTCCTTGAACAATTTGACGAGAGTTTTCTTGAAAGTTTGTACTTCGTTCCAGACATCTTCGTCGAGCTAAGTAGCGCAAGGCGTGTGAAACATGGGCACAATGAGACAATGCCCCTGCGTCAGGGACTGATGCGGCGGCAGACATAAGTAAACCTTAGATCCAATGGCAACAATCAGATGTTTGAGCATCTCCTTGCTGTCGAAGCACCACTTGCAGTTTGAAAGGACGCGGTCCATCTTGTGTTCCCTTATTGCCCTGACCTTTTCTCTCTCTCGTGCACTTTACTTGAAGATTCTTTTACTCTAACTTTCTCTTCAAAAATATCATCCATGTTGCCTTGAGCTGCTTTCCCAGCAAGTTTGATGAACATCTCGTTCTGATCTTCAACGCTGTTCAGTTTCTCGTGCTCAAACAAATCTTGTAGAGAGTATTTGTTGTCATCTGCAAAGTAATGCACCCTCGAGCCATCTCTATGAGTTTCAACTTTCTGTTTCTTGCACGAGCCACCAGATGTCTCTGCTTGCTGGAGTGGACAAACAAGACCTTTGGAATCCGTTCTAGTGAGTACCACAACCTCTTCTTCAGCTGCCGCATCTGGTTTTAATGTCCACGCTGTGCGAGCAGCTTCCAATTTGCTTCTTAATTCGTTCACCAGTTCTTCATTTCCTAAGATTTCTGCCTTCACTAATTTTGCTCCCAGTTCGTTCATCTCCTTGTCCGATAAAACAGCTGAAGGTATCTGCTCCTTTGGTTTATTCTCCTCTGTTTCAGAATCTGAACTTGATGAAATGTTTTTATGAGTTTCTTGAATCTTCTTCACTTCTGTCGAAGATTTTTTCCTCCAGTTTCCTGATGCACCTGTGTTTCTGTAGCTACTTACACTCGTTCCAGAATCTCTTGGCTTTTGAAATGCACACTGCACGTCATGTTCATCTCTTGGTTTCTGGAAACTTCTATTTCTAGAGGAACTATAACTTCTCTCATCTCGCTTTTCATAAGATTTACTACTTCTCCCTTCCTCACTTCTCTTGTATCTCTCTGTATCACCTTTATCCCTTCTGTGTTCATGTTGACTCCCAAATTCTCGTCTGCTCTTTTTCTCAGCTTCTGAAATCATGGTCTCTAAGTTTTTTAAACTGCCCCATCGCTCTGGTGCTACGGCCTCCAAACTTTTTCCTTCCTCCACTGCTTGTTCTTTTGCACGTTTTAAAGCTCTTCGTAGCCAATCAACTCCATAGTCTCCTACAGCTTTCTCCGACAATGTAGGTCGGTTTTCTGGTGACTTTCTCCTCAGGTAGTCCTGTACCTCCGTCTTTCCAGTAAGGGTTTAACTCGCAGTCAGTCTGTCCAAGTCTATCGAGCATGTATTTGTTGTTCTGTTTGTCAGCTTGTTCTCTGCTGTCACGCTTGTCACGTCTTACACAAGGAAACATCCCTGTTAAGGTCATCCATTCGTCTATTTCAACTAAAGATCCTTCTTGTTTTACCTGTTGCTCATCCGATTCCTTCTCTGTCACCTTTTCTACCCATTCATCATCTTCATCACTTCTACCTGAACTTGAAGATTTCCTTTTCTTTGCTTTTTTCTTTTCTTTTCTTTGCTTGATTCAGATTTGATTCTCTTTTCTACTGAATCGAACATCCATTTTTCTTTCTCTTTTGTAGCCTTGCGACTATTGTATTTTGCCTCTTCCTTAGCCAAAATTATTTCTCTTGCTAGTTTCCTTTCATCTCGTTCTAGCTCTTTCACTTTGGAACTTTCGAAATTAATGTACAACATGATTATAAAACTTGGTCATTAAATTGCACAAGTTACGAAACCAACAAATTTAACATGAAACCTTACCTAAGGTAGGCGAGTTTGATATTTTCTTTATTATTAATTTTACACTTCTTTTTTGTTCTGTGTTTTTAAGTAACATTTTTACACTCCCACATACATTCAAAGTTAGGTTATAAACAACATATGTTTTTGTTCATGATTGCCATTGGGCTAAGAGAAAAATTATTTTGTATTTATGAATTCTTTGTCATAAAGCAAGGAGTATTAAAATAAAATTAGTTGCTATAGGAGAAATAAAATTAGAAATTTAATTGATATGTGCTTTATATTTTTTATACATCTGACATATGAAAAAGTAAATTCCATATACGGTCAATGGTACATATTTTAATTGTTGGTCACTCCTGCAGTAATACCAACAACATCAAAAAAGCTGTAACATAAATTTATAGTATTTAGCTTCCTTGCATTTTAGTTTATACTTATTGGAAATAAATTATGGATTTTTAATGCCTATTTAGAACAATAGTTCATAAATTCTGGTATCACAAATCAGGTATCATAATTTTTGGTTGGTATTATGATAAAGCAGAAATGTAAACTTGAGATAAATTTCCGCTATTTAGTATTAATAAACGGCGAATAATTAAGACTCCAATGTATTTGAAGCTCAAATTCTGAACGAGATTTCCAATTATATTATGAAATTAATTTTGGTATATCAAGTAATAAGTAGTGTGCATATTTTGACTGATAAAAATACAATAGTGTAATTATGTGTACTCTTATGGCTACGCGGTAAGGTAAGTGAGAATGTCTGCTGTCAGGCGGGAATGGTATAATTAGTACAGATTTTCCGAAATTGGTGAGGGACGTAGTTCTATTGTATTTTAATTATTTAAGAAAATACAATTTTAAATTCAGAAAAAATATTTTAAGCCAGAAGCTGACAAATACAAATCCTCTGGTTAAAGCTTTTTTGTCAGTTTCGTAGCCATGAAATTCATAATCATAGGATTAGGCATTGGCAGTTGCTTTGTAAATAGTTTAATTTCATGTCCCCTAGAGGAACTAGCATGTATCTACAATATACGGAATTTGTTGGTCTATCTTTTTTCAGGATACGATGAAGTGCGCCATACCAGAAATTTCTTGGCACAACAAAGATCCAGTGTTGAGTGTAGATGTTCAGCCAAAATGTGGGAGTGAGAATTTTGAGCGGTTGGCTACAGGAGGGACTGACTCTCATGTTCTTGTGAGTATAAACAAAAATCTCGGTACTGAACTATAATTTACAACTCACATTCATGTGAACACTGTTGCACTATTTACTTTCTCTACTAAAACATTTCCTACCATTTTTGTTTTGTAATGATTTTTAAAACTTTTTTTACAATTTTAAAATATCTATCTACATCCAACGGCTGAAGTTCCCTATTTATCTGCCACGATTTTCCATACAATATTCTTACACCACTGTTGCACTAAACACTTTTTGACCATTTATAATAATGTTGTGTACTATTTTAAACATTTTGGAACCATTTTATAAACATTTCTTATGATTTTTAAATATTCATATAATTAAGGGAATATTGTGAATAGAGTTCTAGAAACGCTCAAATGCTTCATGTAACATCCGCTGGATGGCTGTCAAATTGGTGTTATCTACATTCGCATATAATTCCAAACCATATTTGAAGAAATTAACATAATTTTTGTTAGGTTGCGATGGGACAAGTTAGTGTACATAAAATTAGGGGAAAAGTCGGTTATATGTCTCACACGAATTCTTCTAAGTTCCACAGAATTGCAGCGCGCATGCGCTAGCGAATGATGTCACCCCGGAAAGATAAATCTAACATCCAGCAGTTGGCAGTATATGTAAGTGAAACCAGTATGACCAACATTGACAGAAAATTCCCAGAACATGTTTTCAAAAATTTAATAAAGAAACCACATGTGTTATTGCTGTATTGTTCGTACAAATTTGAACCTGCCCGTTCCAGGGTGTGAACAAAATTTCTAGTGCAAAGTGTGTTCTTTTGTGTTGCTGGTTTTAAAACGAAAATAATTTCGTAATGCCTACATCCATCAGCCTGATTAATTTAGGCCGATTCCTAGATCTAGTTGATCGTAGAGAATGTATTCAATTTCTGTTCGATGAAGGGCTTTTAAGAACAAGAATGCAGTGCCCTCCATGCAATGTCCTTCTCGCTCCGGGAACGAGGCGGAATAGGTTATACCCAATATTCATTTGTAGGAGAGGGCACCCGGAATTCTCCCAGTCGGTCACGAAAGGAACTTGGTTCGAAAATTGCAAATTACATCCTTTCCAAGTTATTTGCTTAGTTCATTCATTTGCGCATAAATTAACGTATAATCAGATAATTGTGCATTGTACTATCGGGAACAGAAAGCCAACTCGGGGTACAGTAGCTGATTGGTTCAGTTACTGTCGAGAAGTGTGTATACTATCTATGGAGGATAAATATGCAAATCGTGGCAAAATTCAGGGCATATTGTCGAAATTGACGAATGCAAAATTGGTAGGAGGAAATATCATCGAGGGCGTGTAGTTGGGGATGATCGATGTCCGAACGAAACAGGATGGAAATTTGCCCCAACAATAATAGGGATGCTGTTACTCTTTTTAATTTGATAGCAGAGCATGTTCATTTTGGGAGATTGCTGGAGGGGTTATAATGGGTTACTGGGTGGTGGTTTCACCGCCCACTTAACAATGAACCATTCGCAAAATGTTATGGATCCCGATACAAATGCTCATACGAACAGCATAGAGTCCTTTTAGCGGAGTCTGCAACGCAGGCTAACTAGGGGGGGGATCAAAAGCGATGATATGGACATACATATTGCGGAATATTTATGGCACTTTGATTGTAAAAATCGAAATGCGGATCCTTTACAAGAACTCATTGAAGATATCAGAGCGGTCTACCCTGTAACATAGTTTAATTTTATATATTTTTGGCAACAAAGAGTTAAGATAACTTTGAAAAATTATCTACTAAAATATTTTTTTTATTATTATTATGAAAATGTTATTTGGCAATAACTAACAATGAAATATTTAGATTTTTATTTCAAATTATATTTATTTAAAAAAAGAATATTGACTAACAAACTAACTCACTGGCACTATCGACGCCGTAGGTTAAATGACCACGTGAACATAAGCTCTCCATACATCCTTATCCAGAGCTAATGTTTTGCAATCATTCCCTGTATAATCTACTTCCTTCAAATCATAGTTGAGTGCCTCATTGCCAAAGGTGCCTAACCCAAAGTTTAAAGAATGATGCTTTTCCCAGTAATTGCACTAGAAATAATCATTGCACATAGGCCTATAACATTTTTGTGTTAATTTTAACTCATCCATATTGTTATAGACAGATATGACTCTGACATAGTTTATTATTTCTAATGCAATTACAGGGAAAAACATTTTTTTAATTGTGAGTTAGGCACCTATGGTATTGAGGCACTCAGTTAATGTTATCCTCCCACCTCATTCTTGGTCTACGAACTGGGCGTTTTCCCTTGGGTTTTCCTATAAGAAGCTTAACAAACAAAATTATTTATTAACCTTATATTATTTAGGCAATATAAAATCCTGCTTTAAGATTCTATTTCATTAATATTTTGTAACGCTCTTCATGTGTTTTTCACAATTTATTTTCTTCTTGTCGCGTGATATATGTGTTAGTCACTGAATGTCTTCAATTATTTACTGAAATGGGTCTGATGATCGCATTTTAGATTCTTTAGTGCCATGGAAAGTCACAAATTTAAACGTCTGTGTTACGGCGATTTTTCCTGCCCCTGGATATCCGATGCCTAAACTCACGAGCGAGACTCAATGTAACAATTTGACACAGGATTCACGAAGTTTATGAAATAGTTTACAGATTAGCCATAACAGACCTTCAGCGAGCAGTGTTAATCGTACTGATGCTCCAAAATTAAATTAAATAGCGTGCACCGTCCATGTTGTTACAACAAATCGTGAATATGCAGCGCATTCGTATCGACATCTACAACCTCTTAATTATTTTGTAATTCCTGCAATTGTATTTACTAGGTGTTTCATCATAATTTTAAAAGTCGTACAATTTTGATTTTGCAAGTTCTTTTTAAATATTATTTACAGAACCGTATGCAGTTTCGTCTTTTCTAATCTTTTAATTTTTATAATTATGTCTTTATATAGTTTCCATTTGTTTAGTTTTTTAAATATTTTTGAACATATAATTTGATAACCTATATACAGTTTTATATGTTCATTTTTTTAATATAATTTGTATGTGTGTAGATAGTTTCGTACTATCTAAATTTTTTAAATATTTTAAAAATATAATTTGCAAGTCTACACATATAGTTTTAAGGTTTTTAAGGAAAAAGTCGGTTATATGTCTAGTTTTAAGGTTTTTAAGGAAAAAGTCGATTATATGTCTCACACGAATTCTAGTTTTAAGGTTTTTAAGGAAAAAGTCGATTATATGTCTCACACGAATTCTAGTTTTAAGGTTTTTAAGGAAAAAGTCGATTATATGTCTCACACGAATTCTAGTTTTAAGGTTTTTATGGAAAAAGTCGATTATATGTCTCACACGAATTCTAGTTTTAAGGTTTTTATGGAAAAAGTCAATTATATGTCTCACACGAATTCTAGTTTTAAGGTTTTTATGGAAAAAGTCGATTATATGTCTCACACGAATTCTAGTTTTAAGGTTTTTAAGGAAAAAGTCGATTATATGTCTCACACGAATTCTAGTTTTAAGGTTTTTAAGGAAAAAGTCAGTTATATGTCTCACACGAATTCTAGTTTTAAGGTTTTTAAGGAAAAAGTCGATTATATGTCTCACACGAATTCTAGTTTTAAGGTTTTTAAGGAAAAAGTCGGTTATATGTCTCACACGAAATCTAGTTTTAAGGTTTTTAAGGAAAAAGTCGATTATATGTCTCACACGAATTCTAGTTTTAAGGTTTTTAAGGAAAAAGTCGATTATATGTCTCACACGAATTCTAGTTTTAAGGTTTTTATGGAAAAAGTCAGTTATATGTCTCACACGAATTCTAGTTTTAAGGTTTTTAAGGAAAAAGTCGATTATATGTCTCACACGAATTCTAGTTTTAAGGTTTTTAAGGAAAAAGTCGGTTATATGTCTCACACGAATTCTAGTTTTAAGGTTTTTTAAGGAAAAAGTCGATTATATGTCTCACACGAATTCTAGTTTTAAGGTTTTTAAGGAAAAAGTCGATTATATGTCTCACACGAATTCTAGTTTTAAGGTTTTTAAAGTAAAAGTCGGTTATATGTCTCACATGAATTCTAGTTTTAAGGTTTTTAAGGAAAAAGTCGATTATATGTCTCACACGAATTCTAGTTTTAAGGTTTTTAAAGTAAAAGTCGGTTATATGTCTCACACAAATTCTTCTAAGTTCCACATAGTAAAGTGTTTTTCGGTTGTTGATGTTGGCAACTGCTGGAGTTTTTTGGGTGGTTGATGGTGGCAACGTTGGAACAACATGGGAAAGTAGAAAGTAAGTAATTTATCAATGATCATGTTTTACGTAAATATATAAATAAAAAAATTGTAATGAAAGCCTGAAAATCACTGGAAAATGTTTGAAACGATACAAAACGTGTTTACAAGTGTTTAGTGCATCAGTGGCATAAGAATGTAAGTGTAGAATTGTGAGAGGCATAAAACCGACCACACCCTAAATTAGTTTATAGTTTATTAAATAATATGCATATAATTTGTTTTGTTAGGTTAGAAAATGGGAAGGTGGTTTACGTCCATTTTTTAAATGTTTGGGAATTTATTCCAAAAGTTGGTAATGTAGACTTGAGAGCCATCTACTGGAAGCTGCATTAACCATTACAGCAACTCGTGCATGTGCACTACAATTCCGTACAACTAGACAAATAGTGAACTTCGGCTCAACTGCACTTCTACTAGCGCTTGATTTTTCAGTTATATTGTTGTAAACTATAGCTCTTCGTCTGTATTTACTAACATTATTTAATATTTTAAACTTTTTCAAACAATTTTTATAACATTATTAGACAATTTTGAAGTATTTATTTAAATATGCAAATCACAATATTATGACACTGTTAGACAATATTGTGATGCTAACTGCTGTTTTCTCCACAGAGTATATTACTTAGTCTATGATTTTTCTATCGCTGGTTGGATCAGCGTTAGGGAGTGATAAGTAAGTGTACACCCATTTTTAATAAACATTTGGTAATTTTTATATTATTTATATTTTTTAAACATACGTTTGGGGATTTATTGCAAATATTGGTCATTTAAATTTCATAGCGACGGATAGTAATCGAGGATGATAATCGATATGTGATTCGATTGTGGGTTATTGCTGGCTCTATAAACTGGGGCGCATGCGCATTGTTGTTCTATAGGACATTGAAAATATTTCACGCTAGTTTAAGTGTAGTTTTTCCGTGAACCTTTGAAAATATTTCACGCTAGTTTAAGTGCAGTTTTTCCGTGAACTTTTCCCATCTAACATATAACAATGGCATAACAGCCCAAAGTTGGGTCTTATTTCCCTACAGATGTCATGTGGTCAACATACCAACCCAATGAGACATCTGGCAGACAACTAAGGATGATGAAGGTCAGTAAATTTTGCTTCGAGGCCTCTTTATTCAGGTTTGAGGTTTTTTATGAGCCTGAAAACCTTCTTACTCAGAGAAAAACTGCACTTAAACTTACCTGATATATTTTCAGTCATATAGAACAGTGCACATGCACCAGAGTTTATAGAGCAAGCGATAATGCACCATCGAACCACATATCGATTATCATCCTTGCCACATATCGATTATTATTGATATTGTACTAAAGTTCATACAGCTTATGCTAGATGGCAGCACATCACTATGAAATTTAAATGACATCTTTGCAATAAATTCCTAAATTTATGTTAAAGAAATATGAAGAGTCCAGGGGAAAAACCTGATAAGTCCAAAATTTCAGATTTTCTGATTTTTTAACAATTTAATAGCTCAGTCAATGTAGTTTTAGGTGGTTTCACAGAACTGGGCAACAATCTGACAAATCCAGAGATATTTCAATATCTTTAAAACGTGTAGAGGGGAAAAATCTTACAAGTCCATGCAAAACAGGGGAATATTCTAACAAGTTGAGGGAATCTAATTGGAAAGTTTAATGTAGTAATAATTGCTAGCCTGTGTAGGTATAACTAATATTGTCATTGTTGTGTTTAATTGTACCAGTTTAGTTTGTGGTGGGAAAAGTAGTTCAATCTTATGAAGTACTTGGTTCACTCTTACTCACTAGAATGAAGCGCTGTAGTTCTTTACTTCACAAGCTAGCTGTATGCTATAAAGTTAGCAACTGAGCGAGGTGGTTTAGATGGCAGCATTGGAAATTACTAATCTGAAGAAACCTAGTTTAAATCTCCATCCAAATTACATGAAGTTTTCATGGTTGTTCAATCATCAAGACAATGCTAAGCATACATTCATTATCATCCATCACTAATCATAATTCAATCACAAAATAAATGACTACAAACATACATAACAAATGAATTTCCCATCAAACATACATTGATCTAGAGGTCAGGTTCCCTGTTTCTGGTCCCGAGAATTGTTAGTTTAAGGGAGGAGAAAAGATTAAGGGCCGCATGCAAATTCATTAGTCTCTGGTGAGTTGAGTTTTCCGTGAGAACATGCATAGTTCGAATTAGCGAGTCGCTGACTGGTCATGCATGAAAGTAGTTTTTCGTAATATTGGCAAGAAATTACCCAGAATTCTCAGCGATAAAACCACTTCCGTTATTTTCGTCTGCTAGAGGAATGCATTTACGCTTGCATCCCACAAATAATACCGTATATGACAACGTCTGCATCGTGCGATATTACGCCGATTCTCCTGTTCTTCCAGTTGAATTGTTTGGTAGACTCTATCAAATTCCTCTTCTCCGTGTATACCGAAAACATGATCGAAGTCTTCAAGGTCCGACATCTTGGATAAAGCAGCAAGGTTTTAAAGTACATCGGTTCCCATCGGGTTGCTCACGATTCGTTCTCTGCAAAGTCACCTCGCCAGGTAGCTTAGGAATTTCGACAATTATTATCGCATGAACAGACTTTTGAGTATGCAAAAACGTCTTTGGATGCAACTTTCTCAGCAGAGAACAACTTTTACGGTCTAATGCGTTCATAGATATGACCCTAAGACTATTTAGAAAGAAGTTCTTAGGAAATTTTTTGGACCAAAGAGAGATGAACAGACATGTTAATAGAGGAGACAGTTTCGGAAAAGATATACATTTACTCCATTACAAGCACAAAAATCTTGAGACTCGTGACTTGTGGTCAAGTCCTTCCCAGATGACTTGTCCCTTAGATTTTTCCATCGACCCCAGTCAAGTTTGAACCTGCGACAGAGGCAAGGAACATGACCACTAATGATGAGGGAAAGCATTTTGAAGTGCGGCACCTTTCCAAAAGTATAGCTTGTTTTCATGCCAATAGTTCAATATATGTATTTGGGGGAATGAAATGAACTCAATTTGTTGCAACTTTTTGCACATTTTCGTGAGATTACTACATTTTGCTCCCTTTTCCCTCTTTTTTTATGGTTCAGCACCTTTTTCTCTGCATTTTTAAAAAATAGAACAGAAAAGTGTATTGACTAAGGCTTTCACGGCCGCAGTTGCTATGATGATCTTGAGAAGATTCCGGGCTGTAGGCCGTGGTCTCGAGGCTTGAAGTTCCCCGACGTTGTCTCAAGACAACCCTTGAGGATGCCGGACGCAGTCTCTGGCGAAACGTCGGGAACTTCAAGCCTCGAGACCACAGCCTACAGCCCAGAAATCTTCTGCAAGATCATCATAGAAAAATGTATGTTTTTTTCTTTTTGAACAGCTTTTTGAAATCTCAATCAGAAGTCAACAATATTAAATAAATATTAAAATATAATTTATGTAATTTATACCCCAGAAACAATGTCCAATCTGCAGCTGTGAAGTCAAATTTAAATTTAAACTGTGTTTAAAATAAGTTCAGTAGTTGGCTGTGTTTTACTGGTCTCAGCTACACCATATTTTTATTAGTGTTACAACTGGGTTTTCACAACAATAACATAGCGAAGGTGCTAAAATAGAGCAGGTAGAAGTTATGGAGGTAGACAGCAATAAAGTGAAAATATCAAGGGATAATGATTCAGAAAAAGTAGCTAAGTTTCCAATAAAAGAAGACAAGAAAATAGAAAATGAAGGTGCTAAAATAGAGCAAGTAGAAGTTAAGGAGGTAGACAGTGATAAATCCGAATGTAAAGACAAATTAGCAATGGCTTCTCCTCTGGTACCGGTTGCAGATGATTCAGAAAATTCAGCTGTTAAATTGGCAATGAATGAAGTGAAGAAAGCAGAAAGTGATATAGAGCAGGTAGACAGTGATAAACTGAAAGTACCGGTGTGTAAAGAGAAAATAGTAGCGGCTTCTCCTCCGTATCATCGTTACCGGCAGGCAACGGAAAGAAAACTGCAAGAAGGGTTCAGTTGATCACTTTGTGCAGCCCTAAAAGCAAAAAGAAACTCCTCTAAGACAATCAAATACAGAATTAACAATATTTTCCTGGAAAATAAAGTATGCAGTCTCCAGACTGTCTGTTCTAGACATTGGAAATTTAGGCAAAATAAAGAAATTCAACTGTTATAGGCAATATTGCAATGATCTTTAATTTAAGATTTTGAATAAAATTCTTTACACCACAACTCGTATCCAGTCTTTTAATTAAACCAGTTTCAAAACCTAAGTGGTTTCATCACCAATTAATATATAACTTTGGTCTGTTAATATAATAAATTTGGGAATCTTTACATTATGAAAATATTGATAACAGAGCAATAACTTATAGTGACAATGTATATTTCATATTAACTCATAATTTACATTCTCTCTTTACACACCCACCCAACATACAGGGTGGCCATAAAGTCTACATCCATTTCCAAGAAATAATGAACTCAGTTTCATGATTTTTCTGTATGTTTATTGTCAAGGTATGTATACATGTTTATTGTATTTGAACATGGCTTCCGTCCATTTCGAAGCATTGTTCCAATCGTTAGAGAGTAGCCTGAAAGACGTTTTGTAGCATAGCTGGTGAAATAGCCGTCACTGCATTGAAAATTCGAGTCCTAAGATCCTGGAGATCCCGTACCTTTGTCTTTTACACCTTCCTCTTTATGAATCCCCAAGCAAAGAAGTGCAGGGGCCATTCTGGTGTAGCTGTGGTTCGAGGAATAACTTGACCATGTCAAGGTAATTGTTGCCATTAATTTTGTGTTCTGCGAACATGAAGGGTCCACACACTGTGGTCTTCGTAATTCCAAACCATGCAATCACTTTCGGTACCCGATATTCGGGTGTTATGTTTATTAACTTTGCCACAGATGTGGAACGTGGCCTCATCACTGAACAGGATGTGATCCATAAGGTCCTCCTTGTGTGCAGCCGCTATCAAATCATAACACGCAGCCTGACGAGGTGCGTAATCTTGTGTCTAATTTGTGGAGCACCTGAATATGGTATGATTTTATTTTCAACGTAAAGTGTAAAACTTTCAAAATTGTTTATTTTGGCACATCTAACTCATTGCTTAAACGACGACTTGATGCTCTCGGGCTTCTTTCAATTGATTCCCTGAACAGTCTCTTCTGGTACAAAAGATCTCCCGGAGTGTGGTTCATCCGCAACGTTCCCAATTCTTTGAAATTTATTGCAAAGTAACTGGATGTTTGCTCGTGTTGGTCCTGGTCTGAGTGAACGACTGTCGCACCTCGGTATAAGATAATCCACGCACTAACAACATGCACACGTTCTTCTATCGTCAGCACGCTTTTAGATTATGTTAAAAGAAAAAGAAAATAATTACGTTAACATAGAAATGGATCGAGACTTAATGACCACCCTGTATATATACTTGTGTATGTCACTGAACTCCTCCTAAGCGATTTAACCAACTTTGATTAAACTTTTTGTATGTGTTTGAGTGGGTCCCGGATGTTTTAGATATCACAATTGGACCGTGTAAAACTGTTAGCTGTAGGAGTTTACCTGAAGTGAACATTTAAAAATTGCTCTAGCGATCACAATTTTCGATGTTTGACAATGAAACTCATTATCTCCTATTTAAATAATCCGAGGCAGGTATTATTAAAAAATTAGCAAAATGCTACAATTAGAAGTGGAAGTTTACCTGAAATCCAAAATTAAAAACTGACTAGCAACTGCCATGTTTGGTTCGTCTCAGCGTATATCATACAGTTTAATTAAACTTTAATATTTTATTTATTTAGGTGTAGCAACGCACGCCGGCTATTAGCTGCTATGAATATACATTTTGGTGTCTATTAAATAGGATCAGCGAGGATCTTTAATTTTTTTTCAGAAACCTTTTCTTGAGAATTGTTTTGGAATTTGCAAAAAAAGTTCTATAAATTGTAAACTGACATTGTTCAATAAGAACACTTGCACTTTATTATTATTTAGTTTCTGTTAATAATGGTAGTTGATGCAGTCTGTATTGGTTACTTACTTTGTACCACACAATACATTGTAACCAGGTCTGGAGACCACAAGCAGATTGACTTATCGTTGAGCACAAACACGTTGCAATAAGTTCAAAGATGAGACATCACCAGCACCATCTTGTGGTTGCTATTCAAAAACTGCAAAGTTTCCGCCACAAAGAAACAGATGACATATTTATCACACCCTAGTGTTAAAGTATTATTGGAAGTTCATTGGTCGAAATAGTGATGATCTTTCACCGTAAAAATACAACCGTCAAGAAACTGGGGTAAAAGAGTCCCCCCAGTCAGTTCTCCGGGCAGGATTACTTCAGGGAATCCATGGCAAAGTCACAAACACAGGGACATGTTTCTATGAACATGGAATGTTAGGACATTACATAATTGTTGGCCACTAGATTAAACAGAAAATGTATAAAACTGTTATTCTTCCATTTATATTATATGGATGTGAAACATATTTTCTTAATTTAATTGAGGAGAAAAGATTATGAGTATTTTTGAATAAAGCTCATAGGAACATTTGTGGACCAAATAGAGATGAAGAGAGAGGTGAATGGAGAAGACTACATAACAGTGAGTTACATGATATTTATAGGAAAGCAGATGTAATAAGAACAGTTAAGGCTCATAGACTGTGATGGGCAGGACATGTGGCACGAATTGGGAATGAAAGAGGGGCATGAAACTTGAGAAAACCTCAGTGTGCAGGCCAGGAATGAGATGGGAGAATAATATTAACCACAATTACATTAAATTATACAAGATATGATTTGGAAACGTTAGCTATGGAGAGCATATGTTAGCAAGGCCATGAACCTACAGGCTCAGTAGCGCCAGTTAGTTATTATTTATGCCAATAGTAGTTCCTAAATGGAATCTTTCTATATGGCATAATGTAGGAACTAAGATGCATATTCCAAGAACACTATGTACAAAGTTCTTCTCTGTGGTTTTTGCATAATGAAAATTAGTTTCTTGTTGTTCCACATGATTTCAACCTGAAATGTAATTGAACATTATAAATATATTGTCACATGTTTCTCTGTATTGAAAATTTATTGATAAGAATATTTAAGTTAATAAAAGTAAGAAATTAGAAATGCTCCAGTAACACTTGATGGTTGCGATATTTATACCCCCTCGAGAATCAGGAGGGCCTAGTCACTCGGATCCATTTACTCGACAAAGCAAGCAGCATGATTTGCTGTTCTGACCACAAATATCAGGAGTTCTTCATTTGCTGTCTTGTTTCCACACCAAATTTCAGCCTACTTCATGCTGTTGTTGGATAAATTTACGTTATATTTACATTTTTAGCAAAATAATTATCTTCTGTAAAGCAAAGAATAAAAATTAATCTTTAATAAAAAAATCCAAAGAAAGATATTATGAATTATAAATACAGAAAATAGAGAATTTTGGTATAAAATTCACTTTGTAAAATTACGTTTCCAAAATATTCTGTAAACTGAATATAAACTTAATATTTAAACAATCATTAACAGTTACAGTGCAGATTGTGTATGTTATCTAACCATTGCTCAAGAAAACACAACTTAAAATAAAATGGCAAACAGGTTTTATTTAAACATTCAATTGAAAATTTCTTGAAGGAAGAAGAAATATTACACGGGAACTAATTTATAACTACAGCTGTCATTTTATATTTTTTGTCGCTAGACATCAATTCACACTGAATAGAATTCATAGGTTCTTCATACAAATGTAGTGCACCACATGGCACGTCTGCTGTAATTGTGATACTCAAAGTGAGAGGTTTTCTGGAAATGCAATTTACAAATGTAAATAAAAAAATCATCACCCCGCATAGCAGATATTGTTTGGTGTAAAATTGGATGAAGTTGTAGTTAAGGTACATCCCGATGCTTATATTAACAAAAGTTTCACAATGGTTTGTCTTGTGGCTGAGGTAAAAAATGTGCAGGATGATTATCTGCACGGAATGTTGAATGCACCTTCCAAATTATATGCGACATGAAATGACATTAACTTACTCAAAGTCATTATAAATTACCTGGATGTTGCCTGGAACCTGCGGTCATCTCTCCATCATTCACACCACATTCACACCTGAAATACATTTAATGGTATTGGAATAATAATGATAATTATAATAATTTCCATCTTAACAGAAAGAGTAGTTTACAGTATCAAGACAGACAGCTGGTGAAATATGGAATTTTAGTGCAGATAGTTAGGCGATTACTGGCCAATATGTAACCTGGAAATATATGTTGCAGAGGGGCAAAAAATTATAAGAAACACAATTTTGCATTCTGGAGCCGAGTTTATATCTGTGGCATCATGTCTACCAGGATAATTATTATAATGGAGTGGCTATAGCTGAAAATTTGCTCGAAAGAAATAAGGATTAACAAGGGGCTTCCAAAATCATTTGTGGAAGCAGGAAATAAACTCGAACCAGGAGAAAGTGTATTTTGCAGTAAGGGAGAAGTTTTGCTACAAACATGGAAAGATAAAAGAGACATAAGAATGGTTAGGACATTACATCAGGCAACTAGAGAGTGGGGAGGGGGGGGTCGGTAAAGTTGTAAAAATGGTCTACTGAATACTTCAATATAACAAGTATGTGAAGGGCATAGACAGGGCTGACCAGTACCTATCATATTACTCCATCCTTAGAAAAACAGTGAAATGGAGCAAGAAAGTTGTATTGTCAAGACCCACCAGGGAGGCTTACAGGAGACATGAAGAAACATAAATTAACACCAATTGTGACTGGAAAGAAAAAAATACCCCTCTAAACTTTGCCGCATTTGCAGTGAACACAAGAAAAGAAAAGAAACTCACTACATATGCTCCTGCACTGTGCCTTTACATAAAGGGGAATGTTTCCAACGCTATCACACCCTCAATTTCTACTAGAAAGTGTGGTCATTTCACTAGTAAATAAATGCTTAAATATTATTGTTACTGAATGTATATATATAGATGTAAAAATCGCAGTATGCTAGCGAGGTTTAAAATTTAAAAGTCCAGCCACTGAGAAAAATGTCCGGTCTAGCAGGGGTGGGTGGATCGCACAGCTGTCTGTCACCAATGTGTTAAAGGAGTATTTATAAAAATGGTACATACACACTTCCACATTTGTTTCTCGTTGAACCAGATGCCAAGATATGGCCATGGTTTTTTGGGCCCGATATTTTCACCTCCGGGTAAAAGGTTGCCCAGTTACACCCTGGAAGGACTTCTACTAACCAGACGAATCTGGTGTTCGACCAGTCCCAAGGAGAGTTCCGTCATTCTTGTAATCTTGAATTCATCCTACAGGTTCCATTAACCTGAAAAAGAAGAAAGGCATCACGTCAGCACAACACTCAGAGATCCAGATACCTTAACTACAACTTCACCCAATTTTTACGCCAAATAATATCTGCTTATGTGGAGTTTGTTTACATCTTTATATTGCATTTCTAGAAAACCTCTCATTTTTAAGTATCACAGTGTGACAAAGCGAGAATGAAGGTGCTGTACTACATCGTTTTAAGCGCCTATCAATTCTCCTCAAGGGTTAACAATTCCAAGTGAAAGAAAAATGGCAAAGTTTATAGCTGCACACACAATTAATTCCCATGTAATACTTTTTTTTTTCTTTCGTGAAGAAATTTTGAATTAAATGTAGAAAGAACCTGTATGTGATTTTGTTTGAAGTTGTGTTTTCTTGAGCAATGGTTCTGCATGTAAATAAATGTATGCATATTAAATTATTTTATATTTAAATTTATATAAAATGACCTGTTTTCAACCATAAAGTTCATGCAATCAACTTATGAATTGTGAATGAAATCACCCATTTTGTTGCATCCATCGAGGGTACAATATTCTTACCAAACAGTTTTCCCTCCTCATATAATTTATTTTACACGCTCATAGTGCTGAGATTATTTGAGTGACTTCCATGTACTGTTGTTTTCAATCTCACCATCTTGTGTTTCTTCATTGCATCAAATTTATTTTCAAATGTAGTTTCCTAGAAAGATAAACGTTTATAACTGATTAGTACATTTTGACAATTATTGTGGTAATCTTCTTCCTATATGTGCAAAATATCAATAGCTAATTATGGACATTTTGATGAAGTGTCTGAAATCAAATAACAGTAACAAACAGAAATGAATTATGCATAGGATCATCTCTGGGTATAGGCTGTACTATACATGGTGGAGAATCTTGTTGTCTCAAATTCTCTCAGTCTTGTTAAATTAATAATATATAAAATGGCGTTTCTTCAGGTTATAAATTAAAATGATGCGAAACAGATCTCTTACTTCAAGACGTAGGAAAATGTGGGTGAATAAAGTGCATATTGACCTAACAGAGACATGTAGACAGGTGAATGTTGTCAACTCCATGATCTTGATAGAAAACCAGATATAATATGAGGAGTTAAGTTTCATAGACTCCGATGGGCAGGACATTTGGAACGTTATAAAAATGAATACTTATTGTAGGAAACACAAAGTGGAAACCATTCAGTAGGAAGGCCAAGGACAGGGTGGGATAATAACATCTGATGGAAGTTAATTACAGAGGGAATGATTGGAAAATATTATCTCAGGATATAGGTGTATGGAGAGCTTATATCTGCGCTACAATGGACCACAGGAGTCGATAGTGTTAGTGGTAAATAAAACTTTTGAATTAATCGTTTTCCTTTTGTGTTTTTCTTTGTAGAAATTTTCCAAGTAGATGTGGATTACTAAATTTCTGTAAATTAGTTTTGTGGAAATTGCATTTGGTTTGGACATATTTCTCCCCTGTTACACACAGAGCCATCGTTTGTAAGATATAAATGGAATCATCAGGTTTGGGAATGGAACATGTGAAATAGTATATTACTATGCAAGGTTGGGTAGTGGTTTTTACAGAATCGAGGATAATGTTTAAAAACTGAGTGATAGCGAGATTTTTAATTTCCGAGATTCTGTAAAACACTTCACAAACGTGCGTTGTACATTATTTTTTGCGCGATGGTGTTTTCAAAATAATAAATAGTAGTAAAATAATAATATCTTTGTTGGAAATATTTGCGTTCATTATAAACAATTGAGTAACGTTAACAGTGTGGGCAATGTTTATTAGTTGAAAGTACTGGAGGCTGAGAGACTATTATTATTGATAAAATGGCCGCAAGTACGTATTTATTGTTTTATATTGTTTCAAATAAAGTTCAGTTCATTTAAAATGCAGTGATTTGTTTCATATTATCTATATTAACACTACCTTTTGGATAGTTTTTCTATGTACATTGTATGTAGTATGCATGGAGGGCATTGGGTTTACTTCCTGCACATGGGTGTAAATTTAATATTACAGTATAGTTATTTAGGTTGGCAATCCAGAAATATAGAAAGTTGAACTTTCAATCATGGTTGCCATTGCTGTAAGTAGAACAAAACGCACTATCGCGCAAAAATTATATTTTGTGCTGCAAAGTATCTCGAAGCCTCGCTCTGCGCATGAGTCGTAAGAATTCTTCCCTCGAGAGTGATACATACGGTTTAGGGAACAAACAGGATGAAAATCCTACAAATTATGAATGTGAAGAAGATCTCTTTCTAAACCCTCATTTAAAACGTTAACTAATGTTTTAAATAAAGTGAACAATGTATCAAATTTAAATAATTATTTGTTTGTGTATCTGGAAACTGGCGGGTGACATCGGGCTATCAACATTTTGAACCTACTCTTACAGTATAACTAGGCCTACGCTGCCATGAACCTGGGGAACTGATAGAGGCGTCACAGGGAGCGGAGATTTAGGTTCTAGAAGTTAATATTGCAACATAGTATAGCGATAAAATTAATTTGATCCAATCAGCTGATTTGTTTTTGTAATATAACTTACAAAATAGTTTCTCAATAATGTTTGTGTGTGATCTAGCAATATTACATTTATATTAAACAGCTTACTTTCAAATGATAAATAAATAATGTTCTATTTAGTTTATCGAGATATATTTTTGTAACTTACATTATTTTAAAAATCAGCTGATTGAATACTGTATAAATTCTTATTTTCTTTCTACTTCTTGAAATTAGGCCTTTTGACCTGTTTTCACATCAAGTGGGATTTAATGAACCTTCTCATCTAGTAAATGGGTGTCCAACACTTCTATGTCCTATTGGTTTGTACTTTAATAACAGCTGAGGGATTCTATCTGTAGGCATTCTTTTAACATGTTCATACCAGTTGTTTCTCATGTTGTCAATTCTATTTGTTAAATTAAAAATATTTAAGTATTTTCTGATATCTTCACTTCTTTTTCAGTTCAAAATTCTCACACCTGCTACTGAACGTAAGAACTTCATTTCTGCAGTTTCTACATTCATTTTATCACTGTACTGTCTTGCAGTCTTAACTTTTAAAACCTAAAACTCCGCTCCCTGTGAGATAGAGCCTAGGTCTATTTGCGGAAACTTAACACCAAATGATATACCCGCACTAACACAATTTGAAAATTCTATTTCTCAGAAAGAAGTGTTTTATGTGCTTATTAAAAATACATAACATTTTTTTAAGTTCATACGTATGTTGTGAACTTGATAACTAAAATAGAATAGAATAGATTTATTTAGCCTGGTTCTCTTGCAATTTCGAATCAGTAGGTTCAAGGTCACAAGCTCTCAAAACATCCCTAATTCAATCATCAACTTTATAATTTACCTTCCTCAAATCATAGTTAATGTTATTCTCCCACTTCATTCTAGGTCTACCTACTGGACGCTTTCATCTCATTTTCCTACAATGAGTTTTTATGTTCGTATTTCATTCCCCATTCGTGCAACATGTCCTGCCCACCCCAGTCTATGCAATTTAAGATTTTACTGTTTTTATTACATCTGGTTTTCCATAAAGATCATGCAGTTCACTGTCATATAGTCTTCTTCATTCATCTGTCTGTTGGTCTCTCTCTGTTTCAAAAACGTTTCTAACAACTTTATAAACACTTTTCTCCCCCCTTAAAGTAATAGTCATTGTTTCGGTATCTATTTCATATAAGTTTTATATGTTTTCATTTTTTTTACCAAAATCCCTGTAATCCGTAATAGCACGCATTTCCAGAATTGAACCTATCTTTACTTTCTTTGTGCATCTCATTCCTGTTTGTGATTATTGTTCCTAGGTATTTGAATTCAGCCACTTCCTCAAAATTTGCCTCATTTGCCATTACTTGTCCATTTCTATTATATAATGTATTTCTTTGTGTGAATATATATATAGTTTTATTGATGTTTACTTCCAGCACCAATTTCTTAGTGTTACTAAATAGAGTGGGCATGTTGACCCGTAGTATCTCCTCGCTATTGCCTAATGATACTACATCATTACCGTACACTAACAGCTTATTAGGCCTTCTTTATCCTCTAAAGATTTGATGACTTGCTCTAGTACAAAATTGAATAATGAATTTCAAAGTATCTGAAAACTGTTTGCCTACCTGCATCCTACTCTTTGTACCATTTAGACAAGTTGGATAATGTTGATATAATTTCTAATGGAATTTAGATTGTACCTGACTTGAAGAGAAGAAACTTGTACCTTAATATCTTGTAATGAAAACAGACAGACGTGTGAGAGCATAAACTGTACATGAACATGCGTTGCCATGGTAACCCGATTATTGCAGTCAATTTGAAAACTGAATAACAGGTGGTTACACTGTTAAAAATTAAATGACATGATAATAGCAATCATGTTAACATGGACAACGTACAAAATATATAATTTTACGAAAGTATTTGAGAAATTAATGCCCGAACATTGACAGGCCCCGTGGCCTTGTAGTCAGCGTTCCAGATGTCCCGGGGTTAGATTCCTGAACTTGGACATTAGGCTTTTTGTCTAATGTTTTATATGCTCAATCGATACATCCTGACGAGAGCTGACGATTGAAACTCAAACGAACGCCGTAACTTGTCTGAGTTAAAATTTATACTAAACGAAAATTATGTGACGCAGCGAAACGACCTCAAAATGGCGGAGCTTCCTCCTCCGCCGCGCGCGATGCATCACAGTCCGGAGTTAAGGTTAGGAATTGTTTGATCCTTTATCTATGGAGGGACGTAATTACATGTTGGATGTAGGTGATAGATATGTAGCTGCAACACCAAAGTGTATCCCCCGATTTTGTTATCATTAGTTGTCTGAATTGTGGACGCTATTTCAAACACGTATTCACGTCAAAAATGTCAAGAAAGGAAAACGAAAATTAAGAAAAATACAAGAAAATCAGGTAGGTAAAGTGGCTCCACTGCAGGCCCATCTAGGCCTACATTCTAATTCTATCACACGAACTTTGTTTTATCTCTTTAATTGGAACTTACCTCGTATTTTAGCGAAATTTAACCTACAATCACAGCTTCATTATCGCTTTTACTTATTCATTTACGTCTAAAAACAAAATATGTTGATTCCTCATTTTTCTGAAATAAAGGAACGCGAAATTGTAATTATTTTATAGCAAAACAAATGTTGAAGTAGTATTCCAGCCGTAACCACGTGACCGTGATGCTATTGTTGAACCGTGATGTTCAAATGTCGTGGCCTATTTTATTGAGTGGTTTTTCGCATTGTTATCTTTAAAAAAATCGTAATAAAGAGTTGTATATGTAGGGCAACTTTGACCAGCCTCATGGGCTAGTGGTCAGTGTTCCTGACTACAGTTCATGAGGTCCCGGGTTCAATTCGCGGTCAATCCATAGCCATTTTTTCTTAAAGGGAATTATTCCTGTGGTTGCCCATGTTCTGGAATTTAGGTTAAAAACTCTCCTGGCGCTTCATTATCATTTATCATCCATCATATGATCGGGGTAACGTAACTCCGCCTTCCAGGTGCCCCAACTTAAAAAATGGATTACAGTTCTGCCAAAGCCAGTGGAGAAAGTCAGAAATGACATAAGAGACAACCTGGTGGCATTAGACAAAACAAATATGTAGTGCAACAGGTGTATAGTAATGTAGGGAGCAAGAAAATTATTTATTTGTTATGAATTTACAAGTAATTTATTAACAATTTTACGATTTACCCGAAACAAGACAAAATATTAGTCATTTGTTGTCAGTTCATGTTAGAGGAATCTTAGGCGAATAAAAAACTGGTTATGGAGGAGGAATATAACATAACCTGCTCGGAGATCAGCGCCCCTAGCGTTAAACAAACTCAATGAGTATTTAGTATTTATGGATTAGTTTTTTCTCATTTATTAAACCAACCAATTTGACAAAGGGTACCCATGGTCTCGGACGAAAAATATATCATTATCAGTTGTTAAATTCTTCCATTTAATTAATTTACAGTTTTTGCATTGAAGGTGAAATTATTTCTGCTACATATCCGACATTTTATACTGTTCATAGTTTAAAATTGGTTTAGTTTCGTGTTTAGAAAACTAGAACGAAGACCTCCTAACAAACACCACAACATGAGCCTCTTGGAAATGGCTGATGTGTACGTAAAACAATAGACATGCGAATCATTCAGTTTACTATTCAGGGAACAAATTGTCCAAAAGAACCTGTTTGTGCAAATAATTACCACATTTTTGAACATATACATACTGTACAAAGACGACCTGTCGCTACTTTGGAACATATACGCACTTTACAAGGTCACGGAGTTCTTCGGCGAATGAGGAATCAGCTCAATATTCTTAATTAATAGTGGGTAAAATTAATCAGTAAAAATTATTTAAATTAGCTTAAAATTATACAACGATGTATACAAAATAAATTATGGTTGGCATGATTTGTTTTCACTCCAGTCCGACGCATTTAAATAAACTGGCATACAACATTTAATTTCACCAATTAAGGGGTTAATCTCTCCCTTTTTAGGCAACTACTTTTAGGTCTCTTGTGTCACCCGGACACAGATCATGTTAATTTAATAAATATAACTACAGGGTGCGGCCTAAGTCAACCACTGCACATGGTTACAAGATAAAAATCAAATTGGTTGAAACAGGGGTTTGAATACGGGACCTTGATGATATAATCACAAACTCTACTGCTTGAGGTGATTTTGAAGGATAAAGTTTTCAGTACAAAACCACTTAACCTGCAACATTTACGGGATTTGATTGAACAGGAATTTGAAAACACTTTTGTTAATAATGGGAAATTGTGTGACATCATCTGTAAATCAGCGTTGAAACATCATAAATGCTTTAACAACATTGGTGGTCACTTTGAAAAATTTCTGTAGTTTTTTGTATAGTTGTTGTAAGCTTCATAAAATAATATATTTGAATTTTCGGTTAACTGACTTATGCTGCACCCTGTATTTGGGAAAATTTTGGAGCAGCAGAAATTGTAGATGGACCTTGGATAATTAGAACAAATAATGAATTGAATAGAAACGTTTATAAAATTCGGGTTCGATCCCCGGTCGGGACAAGTTCCTTGGGTGATTTTTTTCGCGGTTTTTCCTCATTTGTAAGAGAAATACAGTATCAGGAAACTTTAAGGCCCAAACGGTCCCCGAATATCATATGAACATCATAATCATCATCACTCATATTAGCCCTAGATTAAGTTTAGGATTAAGGACTCTCCTGGCGCACCACTATTATCATCACCCATCGTATCACCAGGACACCTGAAACCCCGCCTTCCGGACGCCCCAGCCTCAGAAGCGGGTTACAATTACGCCAGTGCCAGAAGAGAACACCAAAAATGTCAAAAGAACAACCTGAGGTTTTGAATAAATAAAATACATAATAGCACAAAGATTCATATGGTTTGTCCTTGTGTGCAGAATCTGTGATGAAAGACTTTTATTGTTAAAAAATATTTCCAGTGAAACATTTAACAACTAGGCTCCAAGTCAGACCGGAAATTAGATGTGTTACGACACTGAGTAATCTTATTCTTCTTCTTATTCATAATTTGTAGGATTTTAATTCTGTTTATTTCCAAAATCACTCCTCGGAAGGAGATGTATTGGATGTGCATAATCTATATCTTTATATAATTCTTCTTTACGCGTGTTTGTCACTCAATTCCTCCTAAACGACTGTGTGTGTGTGTGTGTGTGTGTGTATGATAGCGTCCCTCGATTGTTTAGATTCACAATTTGACCCTCTTAAACCATTAGGTGTAGGAGTTCAGGTGAAGTGAAAATTGAAAAGTCGCTCTATCGATCACAATTTTCGATGTTTCACAACGAAACTCAGTTTATGTTATTAAAATAAACCGAGGTAGGTATTACCCAAAACTCAGCGAAATCCGTGCATTTTAAGTGGGGGTTTAACTGAAATCCGAAAATAAGAATTGACTCTAACGAACCTCCATGTTTGATTCGTCATAACGTATAACTTTGTGCGTACACATTTTGAGGTACGGCGAGTGTTTATCTGCTATTATGCTCTAAAACATTAGGTGTAGGAGTTTACCTGAACGAAAATAAAAAACCACATTTGATTTGTTTAGGAGTAGGGGTGCACTCCAGCCGTTAGCAAGTTGAATAAAAAATTGAATAAGTGGCAGGAAGCGTTGGAATTAAATCTTTAAGTTTTCAACTAAATGAAGCTGCAGTGTATAATAAGAGCATTTATTCTAGTATGAATTATTTGTGCAATGAATGTATTCAAACTTACCTAACTTCCATATCCCAAAACATGAGCTAATATTTTCCAATCGCTCACCGGCACTACACGAACAGAATGAAAATTTAAACCGTTCAGACGTTGCTACTTACAATGCAAACACTACTCAATTGTTATACTCAATCAAAACCCCATTCAAACGTAACATTGGATTTTTACATTATTGCACGATCAGAGGCATCGTTCCAACATGTCCTGCTCATCGCAGTCTGAGACTCAATTTTAATTATTACATCTGATTTACCGCGTACCTTATTGTTTAGTATTCCCTGTGTAACATACGATGTCTGATTTAGAAAATTAATATTTAGCCCATCTTCTTCTCAATTTTGAACACATCTTACAATCGAGTGGGCATGGAATCTACTAGTCTCTGTTCCATTCCCATTTATAACTTAATCCTGAGTGTGGCTTCCTTCGGGAGAGAAGTAAAGTCGTGTCATAGATTTACAGGGGTTATTTCGCCATATAATTAAAATTCGCCATAGAAGTAATTTGTTAAATTAAATTGGTCACAGATATCAGCCGGGTTGTCAGCCACATACATACACGATCATTTTTCGAAGTGAAGGAAATAAAAATATGTATTTTTCCTTGGAGGTGAACTCCATCTATGTTTGAACGTGTTGAGTTGCATTTCCGGAAAACGTCCTCAAATTTGAAGTTAAAAATTACAGTTTTTTGCAACCATGACAATCTCCATGTTGACCAATCACAAACAAGCCGTCTGTCACGTGATTGAATGTTTATGACGCCATGATTGTTAGTGCAAGCATTATGAGATGTACATGGTCTTTTTTAGTTTAAAGTAATTGGTAGAATCGATCAGTTTTTGAACGAAAAGGGAAACAGTCATAAGCCCAGAGAGATACATAGAGGTTTTCAACGTTTATGGAACTGTTTATTGAAATGGGGAAGGATATTGAAATTTCCTAATGGAAACA
>JASPKZ010000975.1:0-104577 GCA_030220185.1 Diploptera punctata | reverse complement strand
TGGTAGACCAAGAATGAGGTGGGAGAACAACATGAACTATGATTTGAGGGAAGTAGATTATACAGGGAATGATTGGAAAGCATTAGCTCAGGATAGGGATGTATGGAGAGCTTATGTCCGCGCGGCCATGAACCTTCGGGTTTGATAGTGCCAGTGAGTTAGTTAGTTAGTTAGTTATGGCAACGAGTTGCATGTGGTTAGCACGTAGCTTCAATGAGAAATCTAGTAGGCAATAAAGGTATTACTTGGATGAAGTTCGGTTAAGTTTTGCATATAGGCCTTTTATTCAGGGCTGTGGTTCTTTTACGAGCATGAAAAAGATTTGTCCATCCGAAAAATACTTTGACCCCGGCCGGATTTGAATCCATGACTCTCAAGGAAATAATCACTAGATACCCAGGCCAACTTACGATATATATATATATATATATATATATATATATATATATATATATATATATAAAAATTAGTGAACAATGAAAAATAAACACAGTCTTTTACATTTCTTCGTACAATATTCCATTCAGGTTTGTTTAAAGTATGAAGAATTGAACACCGTGTGTATTTATATTCATTTTTGTTAGGAGAAATTAATGTAAAGAAAAGTAAACAGAGTAAATTTGAAAGCTAACAAAACGGAAGAAAAAGAGAGTTAAAATAAATGTTTTTACAGTAAACGTACAATAAAAGACACATGAGTGAGGACAAACAAAGCACTAACAAAACATCTATAGAGTGCAGAGGTGGGGTTTAAAATGTGCGTCAATATTTCCGGCTAGAGGAATCGATTTGCGGATCATGGGCAAACCAAAGTATTGTTAACGGCAAATATCCTGCATAATAATCTTTGACAATCTTATATTTGGTTTAGATTTACGGACATAATGAATTTCTACCGCACGTTTCTTGTAGATATGATGAGGTTGGTAATTATTTTATACTTTTCCTCAACTGCTCCCATTGATTCAAAGTGGCAAATCGATTTATTTTCCTTTACAATTGAACGATATTATGCATCAACCGGCTAAATGATGTATAAAGAAATATATTTTGATGTCATCTGTTGCACTGGCTCATGAAGTAAGTGAACGCACACTTTTAGCGTCAAATCTTTAAATATAGCGCTATTATATAAATGGATTGCGCACAAATGTGCAAAGATGATAACACATCATTTTAAAAAAATCACTAACACTTTAGCTTTGTCTTGCGTAATCACAAATTGTTTTTGTTCTTTGTGTACATGTTTCGATGTGATATCTTTCGCATCACTGTTCACATACTTCGCATATGCATGCCGTCGTCGAGTCATGGTATGTTTTATCTCTACACATTAGGTGGTGGAATCCATGTACGCTTAATCTTGTGATAACGTGCCGTTTCTGGAAATTTGCTTCTGTCCAGTTCTCCAGTTTCTGTCTATCATCGCTCCGGTGCTGAAGAATTCCGGCCACACTTCCTCTCTTTTCTGCATAGTCTCTGTAGCGCATGCTCCGAGGGTTCCGTGGTTGGTAGTATGTATGCTGTTTTCAAGTCCTCGATAAGGAAAGTCTCCCTTGCCAGTAAGTACACTAGACGGTTTCTTGTCTTTTTGATACTCCTATTGCTCTTTTTATGTATGTAGCTTTCACTTTTTCCAGCGTGTTCAGATTAGCTTCTATAAGATGTGGCCATATGATTTCTATCCCGTAAGTTATTATTGGAAGACTCTTTGCATTGATTAGTACCATTGCTGATTCCAGCTTACAGCTTGCATATTGCGTACATCATTTATTGCCATTATTGCTACGTTGATCTTTCTGCTAAGTGTTTTGTGAAGCTTCTTCCACTGGGCTGTAAAGTAATCCTAGCTATTTAAACTCCTTTACCATTTTGATGTTACCTTTGTCCAGTTTTTATTTCTGTTGTGGCAGGGATCTTTCCTCCGTTTCTCAACCCCCATCATTTCTGTTTTTTCTTTGTTTATATAGAAGCTGTGGGTTTTACACCATTCTTCCGTAGTTGTTATGGCGTACTGAAGTTTATTTATATCCGTTAACCGATTATGATGTCGTCTGCGTATGCATATACAAAAATTTCTTCTCCTAGGTCTTCTATTTCCCTACCTTTTCTTCGGCTGCCATTATGAATAGCAGTGGGTCAATGGGTCTCCTTGCATTACCCCATTTGTCTGCAGTATAGTTTTTGATTTTGAGAGGACATCTGATATGACTATGCTATTTTCTTTCATTATTGATATAAAGATTGAGTCCACGCGTTCTCCTTTTCTAATATACTTTCCAATTTGCTTATTATTAATCCTCTGTCCATTAGATTGAAGGCTTTCGTAAAATCTATGAAGACAGTGTACACCTTCTGTTTCTATTGAGTGTTTCCTGTACGTTTTGAAGGAGGAGTTTCACTGCCATTTGAGTTGATCTCTCTTTCCTGAATCAAAATTATACGCGTCAGGGAGCTTTTCTTCTATTTTTTTCCCCTTACTCTATTTGTTATAATTTTTGTTAGGTTCTTGAAGGGAAAGTTTTCAAGAGCGATGCCCCTGTATTGATAGGGTCTTTTGGATCCCTTTTTCCTTTGTATGTAACTTTTATCGTCGAGTTTCTCCATTGTTCTGGGATTCTTCCTAGTTCTATACATTTGTTGTATAGTTTTGTCTATATGGGGTTCAATGTGTCAATTGTGTTTTTTTGAGATGTTCATTTTATATCATATCTGGGCCAGATGCTTTTCTGTTCTTGCTTTGGTTGACTGTTATTATAATTTCTGCAGGGTTGATAAGAGTCCTTTCTGAATAGCTTTATTATTAAAGAGCGATTCCATGAACATTTTATACCGAGGTGAAAATTTTGAAATTGACGCAGGAATATTTTTGGCGTATCGTAAGTATCTTTAAGTCAAATATATAAGTTTCTTTAAGGTAATTTTCACTATAAGGTAATTTTCCATAAGTGTATTAATTTAATCTAATATTAGTGGTGAAACTTGTCATATTCCAAACCTGTAAAAACACGCAAAATTTTACCAATTTGTTGTTTAATGATCTGTTCATATTAATTCGTTTTATTTTACAAACTCTTTTATTAAACCATACTTTGGTCCTCCCTAGTCGTAAATGTAATATTATTAATTGCGTTCTAATGTTCTATACACCTTAAATGTGTCCTATAATTGTTAACTGCAAGCTATGGTCAGTCAGTCACGGAAAACGTATACAAATTACTGTACACAAAATAATAATTGATGAAATAAAATTTCCTCTTGGATTCTACGTTATCGGTGCACAACGAACAAATAAGTATTGAAGACATTTTCTTGTAAAGTCATTATTTTTCCCGCTAGTGTCCCGTGACTGACTGACTTTTTTTCCTATCATATATATGCTAATACGCATGGTGTAGTCAGTTGCTTGCTGCACTCCGCTGAGGATTAACATAAACACGGTTTAGGAAATCTGGTAGACTGTTCGGCTCAGCTGTTCTATAAAATAACTACTGACAATTTTTCTGTGTCATTTGAGCTAAAAGACAGTTAATGGAAGTATTTAAATATATTCAGGAAAAAGGTTGCAGTAAATGAAGCAGCCATACTTTTTGGTTTCTCAGGAAATTATACTTACAAAGAACAAAATGAGATCCAGGCAGTTCATTAAAAAAATTAGCATAGGGCCTATGTCAATATTAACTGCTGTTGCCCAGTTTAGATGGAAAGTGACAGAGAAGTTCAGAAGAAATACTGTGTTCTAGTGTCAGGTTATGTGACACATAGCAAGTATGCTACAGATGTTTGCTATAGAAAAGTGTTTTTTTGAACTATAGTGATTTCTTCAAAAACTTGAGGTGATAAGAATTTTCAGTTGGAGCAGCAGATAATAGAAATATGCCTATACATTTAGCAATGTGACACTGCTTACTTGCATATTTGGATTTTGACATAAAATGGAACTTCTTTGAATCGTAAAATGGAAAGGGGGCTATAAATGGGATTGGCGGCCAAGTAAAAAGAATGGCACACATGTATGAAAAATCGGGAAAGAAGATACAAAATGGTGCAGAATTATGTAATATGAGCTGTAAAACCCAACCAAATAACTGGAGTCACAAAATGATATAGAAGAAGGAAAGACTTTTTTTAGAAAAACAATTTGAATATCTAGCATCTATCACAGAGTCATTGCGTAAACAACGTGAAAGCGTTGGACCCGTATGTTATATAGTATGCACAACTATCAATCAGCGCAACAAATTCATAAGTTCGTGCGTTAAAAGAAACTGAATGGTGTGACAGGCCAAGAAAGCCCTTGGCTGCTAATCTCACATCCAAGTATATCAATTACAGAGGTGGACAACCATCTAACCAACATATAGGGTGATATGTGGTCAGCATGTCGGATACTCCAGACGTTATGGGTAGTTTTCTCGACCGCTACCGCTAAATATTGTAGCTGCCCAAATTCTTCATGATTCTGGGCGGGCACCAATCCCATTGTGGCCGAAATTCCTTGAGAAAATTTCTTCTCTCATGGGGACTCGAATCAGTGCTCTCTATTGAGACATCTTAACTCAAACCATTCAGTTATAGCGTGGGACTTTCATGACAGGAAACATTACTTTTATTAATGGGTCAATTTAGGTCAAGTTAGCGACGAAGGCTAGAGAGAGAAATTATTGTATAAGCGATCTCATACATCGATGTTATGATGTGAGTCATCATAACTCGGACTAATTAGAGTTATGTTTGTGTGGTTGTTTAGAAGTAGAATTCAATACGTCAGCAATTGTTTACTAAGTACAGCTTACTAATGCGATTTACGATAATTTGTTTTGAAAGTACATGCACTCTGATAAATAACTAACTTATTAAGAATGTGTATACATTCTGGCGGGCTTTTAAATTTTTATTTCAGTGGTTCAATCTAGAAATCAAAAATATCTAATCTTACATCATGTAAACTGTAATAAACTCCACTCCAAGCACGACAGGCCTAGAATGCCCTTGGTCTACTAACCGGCTGCTGGCCTCATATCCACATGTTTTAATCACAGCGGTAGAAGATCGTAAGCCAGTGTAGGGTTGACATATGGTCAGCATTTCGGGTCACCCAACAGTTATAGTTGGTATTATCAATCTGGAATTGTTACTTATTGTAGCTACCAAAATGCCTCACGATGTTGGGTGGCCACCTGTCCCGTGCTGGCCGAAATTCCATGAAAAAAGTCTTCCTCCATGGGGACTCGAATCAGCGCAAGTCCCATAGCTCTGCGCCAAGGCTTCTTGCTTAACCACTCGGCTATGGCGCCGGACTAAATTGTAATCAGTTACTATATATATATATATATATATATATACATGCATACAATTTTATTTGTAGTAGGTATATTTACCAATAGAGAATGCACTTTGTTATTAAGTATATAATAGTTTCGTTATTTTTATAATTTAAAATGGTACATGGTAAGCGAGTTAATTTAATTACATTATTGATTTAAATTAATACTTAATTTACAGCAAAATTAAATTTAACAATTATCGTAGAATTGATAAAGTGTTTGCAGATCTTTATTAATCTCTGTTACTGAAGCTGTTCATCAACTTTCGTAGTACTTTGTTACATTTGTGTAATATTTGCAATCTGAAATTCTAAATAAAATTCAGATATGTCAATGAGTCATAAAATAATATCAGTAAGTCACACATCACATATTAGGTCATAACTTCGGTATTAATTGTGATTTAGGTTTATTTTTTATTTAAAATGTAACTTGAAATGTGCCCTCCAAACGGTATTTGAAAAAATTGAATTATGAATCACGTTTCAGAGAATGATATGGATGCACATGTTAAGCTGCATGATGAGTTGACATTTAGGTCAGTCAGTCATACATACTTTACTTTAAGGGAGGAAAGGAGATTACAAGTATTTGAGAATAAAGCACTTAGGAAAAAATTTGGACCAATGAGAGATGAACATACAGGTGAATGGAGAAGACTACATAACAATGAACTACATGGTCTTTATAGGAAGCCAGATATAATAAGAACAGTTAAGTCTCGTAGACTGCGATGGGCAGGACATGTTACACGTATGGGGAATGAAAGACTTGCATGGAAGCTTCTTGTAGGAAAGCCAGAGGGGAAACCGCCCAGTTGGTAGACCGAGAATGAGGTGGGAGAATAACATAACTATGATTTGAGGGAAGTAGATTATACAGGGAATGATTGGAAAGCATTAGCTCAGGATAGGGATGTATGGAGAGCTTATGTCCGCGCGGCCATGAACCTACGGGTTCGATAGTGTTAGTGAGTAAGTAAATAAGTCACACATACTTTGATAGATGATAAATAACATTGTTTTTCTTCAGACGTTGTATATTTATGTACACTTAGAGACAAAAAGAATGGGCTGACTCTTGATCTCCAATATTCCAAGTTCTAACGCGCGATTCACACAAGTAAATTAATAGCACAGTAGAGCTACAATACGTTTACCTTCTTCCTTCAAGAGCATTCTTTCTAAACACAACTAGGAAGCGAAAGCTTAACTCAGTGCAAGAGGTTAAAGGTTCGATTCCCGGTGAGGTAAGTTTTTTTAATTGTTAAAATGCTTTCTATTTTATTCCGTATGTCCATTCTTAAAAAAAGTACTAACTATCTGGAAGTATTACTATTTTTATTATTAATATTATTATTTATTTATTTATAAACAGGTTTGCAGTGTAATAAAACATCTTCCTATGCCCAAAGCTTTTTAAAATGTTTATCTTCTTTTTTCTTGGGTACACGTTGAGTTAATTTTGATCCATAGGTAATTACATCATTTGATACATCTCATTATTATTATTATTATTATTATAATTATTATTATTATAGATGATGGATAATAATAATAGTAATAATAATAATAATTTATTATTTTATTATTGTCAATCACCTATGGGCTATTATTATGCTGGACTTGACACATATAATCCAAATATTTAATTGAAGGGTGAATTTGATAATTTTCCTCGCTAATACGTAATAAATAAAAATAAACTCATAAATATATGAAGCTACATTATATTTTATTACAGAAATTTATAGCATTATTATTAAAAATGTAGTACTGCACACACAATTAAATTTATACCGGTAGCTAAATGGTGTTACAGAGTGTACGAAGGCAGGAATATTACTTAAGATAGTGTAGAGTGGACGTAGATTATGTGGCAAAAATTAAATGTTATAGGATGTATTTTGCAAAAATACAAATGAATAAAAAATATTGTCGGGTGATTCGAACCCTGGCTTTCCGCATATATTTCGTGTTGTTGTTGTATGTTGTAAGTAGTTTAACGATCTACGCTACTCGAACGGCGGATACTAGTTGCCGTGTTTACTTTTGTACTATGAACGAGAGTTGAACTTTATTTAAAATGTCGCAATTGGAGTAATATTGCATTTGTCGAACACTTGTAAATATCTAGAAACACGTCTCCTTCACTGTTCTTTAACTATTTAAGACGGTTAAAACGAAATAGAGCCTATTTAAAATATTTAACAATGCGTTACCTCGTGAACCGCAGCTATGGCTTTTCGAGCATGCGCAGTGGGCCATAACAGGAACTCTGCTTTTTGCAGCGGCTCATTCTTTTTGTCGCTAAGTATACAATCTTGATCAGATACTTTTTCTCTATCATATCACGAATATAACAGCCCTACTTTCAACCAATTGTAATATTTATGCAAGCATTTTGCAGGAAAAGTGTATTGTAAATGTCAGTCAGTCACATATGGAATTGCTCTAAAGCAAAATGTAAACGCCATCAGTCCTATTACAGTTCCTATGTTTTGCAACGAACGGGTATGAAGACAGACCTTCATAAATAATAATATAAATTTTGCATCATGCAGCTAAGCGCCAAATGTTCCCGCTCTTAGATTGTTGATGTATAACTGTCAAACAAGGAAAATAACTTGCAATATCCAGTATTGTTAGTTTGGCGCTAAAATAGATAGTGAAGATTGACTTAAACTTTAAACGTATTTTACCAGAAACTTGCACAATGGCGCATAGCCGGTTGATGTATAACGGGGTCCAATTTATTTTACAAAAAACTGTGGAATAGAAGCTTTCACGGCCTATAATCATAATATTAATAGATTCCGGGCTATGTGACCATGGTCTGTAACTGGTGTTTCTTCGACACGTTTCTCCCTCAACTACGGAGGGCATCTTCATTGGCGAGTGCTTCTAGGTGGTGTTCCCTTGTCGTATGCTCGACTGACAATTCACAGTAGCTGAAACAAAGGTTATCGGTCGCAACGAAACAGAGGAGGCTATATAGGCAGAAGGCTTCGCCTGAATCCGATCCTCATTCAAGTAAATATGTAAGTAGTACCGAATCTAGTTCAGAGAATCGGTCATGTTCTTATGACTCTGAGAAAGCTGGCATTACTCCCAAATTGGATCTCTTTACTCCATTGCCAGGTAAAGATATCTCCTCCAATCCTGTTGATTGCTTTTTTTCACGAGGGTGTATCGAATCACCTTCAAGAAATGTTTTACCTATTTGCTTCCTAGGAAGGTACCACAGTTTCGATTTTTCATGTGAAGAACTCTGACGTTTCTTTGACATTCTGATACTATGAGGATACCTAACCGTTCCTAGATGGAGGATTCTGTAGGTAGTCGACACAGAAACACTCAATACATTTGTCAGTTCAGCTACGAGCTACGGGGCGCAAGAGATTTGTTACAATAAAAATGTTTGTCCACTGTGCTGATAATTCCAATTTATCAACTGGGGGACACATTTGATGAATTATCACCCCTAATACAACTTTTGAATAATCGGTTTTTGTCTCATGCTCAATTAGGGAAATGTCTATCGTTGATGAGAGCATGATACCGTATTATGGCAGGCATGGAGCAAAGCGGTTCCCGATGGGTAAGCCTATACGATTTGGATTCATGATATGGTGCTACTGCGAGCCACTTCCGTATTTCGAACAATGTTTTCCATGCAGTGTAAAATATATAGCAAACTCGGCTAAATTCGTGATACTAAGGTTTAAGCTATTATATCTTGATATTATGAAAATTTCTGGTTAAAGTATTAAGAATATTAAACGTAAGAGTATACTTACTTACTCACTGGCACTATCGAACCCATAGATTCATGGCCGCGCGGACATAAGCTCTCCATACATCCCTAGCCTGAACTAATGCTTTCCAATCATTTCCTGTATAATCTACTTCCCTCAAATAATAGTTAATGTTATTCTCCCACCTCATTCTTCGTCAACGTAAGAGTATACGAATGAAATATATATGCTGAGTTGCAGAATATATATTTTATTTTATTACCAATATGGCATAAATGATATATCTATTTTTTCTGGAGGTTTAAAGAACTCAGGTAATTTCTTGATAGTATTAGAGTAAATTCGTGACAAACTTTTTATCACTCTCCATGTTACATCCAATGCCTTTGAAATCCCATTTATAAACAGTCAACCCTTGACACATTTTGGACATTTTATCCGTTCACCTTTAGTGTCGAAGAATATCTACTCAAAATGTTCTTCAAACAGAGACAAGTATTAAATCTAATAACTGATAACTTGAATGAAAATACTTCCTCTACAAGGCAACATAAAATACATCCAAGGAACGCTGCTATCACAAATATGAAAACACAGCAACAAAGTAGACTTTCTGCCATCTACGAGACAGAGAATAATTTGTTTTTTGCCAATACAACTTCATTGCACACGAAAAAGAGAGGGATAAAACGAAATTATCCGCGTCACGAATTAGCCTATTGATCGGCAGAAAAACATTATCTTAGGAGAGCATGTGGTTATGAAATTTGTTTAAAAACTTGCCACTAGCTCCATGCACAATCTACACAGAGAGATGTTTCTTAAATTCATTTCGCCAAAAACATTGAGAGATAATGACATGGGATTCACAGGTACAATAATAAGGAATAGAATATGTAAGTGCCCTAGAGAAAAAAACAAAATATCGAAATTCCTTCGTCGTAGCTTAAACTACAGAAGAGTAATAAATTCTGAATCAGTGAGAGCTATTTTGAATGACAACCGTCGAGTTCATGTTATATCAACGTATGACCTGTTCACCTTATTAGAGAAGCCAGTAGATGGTCCCAGGCTGAAAAAAAAGTTCAACAGCCAATATAGTCGGAGCATATAACTGTTTTATGGAGGGTGTAGATCGCATATTTCGTATTATCGGACGTTTATTGAATCAAAAAAATAATGGTGACCTATATTAATATTCTGTCCTGATGGGTCGACAGCTTTACAGGAAAAATGAAAATAATTAAAATAACCAAAATATTGTAAGCCTATCATATAGAAGGTACACTGAGGAAACCTATTTTCAAAAATATGGTAGTCCACCGACATCTGGAAGAAGACCGAAAACATAAAATGCTACTGAAGAGGACTATCGACACACTACGCTTTGACGACATTGGCCACTGGATTTCAAACTCACTCAAGCAGGGGTAAATATGCTAGTAAAACATAAAACAATAAAAATGTGATGTTTAAAAAAATGCGAAAAATTTAAAAATGATCTCTTCATGAGCATTGTTTTAAGTAGCACCATTCTAAGAATTAACTATTATTGCCTATGTGTAATCTAATTTTTTTACTAATAAATTAATTTTATTGCATTTTTTACTTTTTAATTTGTGTGGTCTTCTCGTTCCTGGTGTCCCGATTGGTAACACCGTTTTTTGCTAAAACAATGAAAATCACACAAGGATATCTAAAAAAAAATGCAATTTTAAATGTTAGCAGAGAAAAATTCGCGCAATAATGGATTAAGTTTCGATCATGCAGGCGCTTGATACATACAATTCCAAAGAGAATATGATACGTTGAAGCAAATATGTGAAAAGCATTCACTACTTGTGTATGTATAACGAAAAAAAAACTCAAAGTGGGACTTGGCTATTCACGACCGATCAAATATCCTATATAAGTTGCAAAACGATTGAGTTTGAATACGCAGTTTCTTTTCTGAAGAGAACAAGTATTCTGAGAGATAAGTCTGAATAACTCAATACATGCATTTTTATTAATCCTTCATGCTATCAATTATTACAGGTTTTTCTATGCCTGAAAAAACTCAAACATACTGTTCTTTTCTTGTACGTATATAACATTTTTTTTGTCAGTTATCCTACGAAACTGATATGGGCAATAATGTTTGATATAATTAGAAACTGATTTAAAATAATGGTCCCTTAAAGTTATTCCAACAGTCGTTATAGACAGAAGTTTTCCGATGAGGATCTTTCCACTTTTCAGCGGTTGCCCTTTTACCAGCCGGCTGCTGGCACTTCACATCCACATGTGTCAATCACAGAGATAGATGATCAACAGTCAGTGTAGGGGTGACATGTGGTTAGCATGTCGAGTCTCCTAGCCGTTATAGCTGGTTCCTCAACCTGAAGCCGCTACTTATTGTAGCTACCCAACTGCCTCACGATGCTGGGTGGGCACCGGTCCCATACTGGCCGAAATACCATGAGAAAATTTCTTCGCCCATGGAGACTCGAACCAGCGCAAGTCCCGTAGCTCTGCGCCAAGGCTTCCTACCTTAACCGCTCGGCTAAGGCGCGGGACCAGAAGTTTTCACATTTAAAAAAATGGTCACACTAAATAGGTGACAATTTTAAGGTGTTTATCTTTACCAGATTTAGGGATCAATGCTACGTTGACAGGTTCCATGATAAACGTATGATTCAATTGTAGGTTTATGTTTAAAAAAATAAACACAAAAATGGCAGTGAATTTAATTACATAGAAAGCAGGAGATTTTTCTAAGGAGATATTTTAATTTCATTTTTTATCTGGTGTGAAGGATTTACAGAAATACGATAATAAAAGAGATTGTAGCAAATATGTGCAGATGAGCGATTACTAGACCCAGAAAAGGACTTGATTTGAACTGGAGATATAATTTAAATGAAAAAAAACTTTTATTCAGAAGCTGAAATCCACTGATTTTCAATTATGAGTGGAGAGATCATGCTTTAATCATACTTAGAATCATTTTTTTACAGTGTTCTATCTTCAGCTATAGTAACAATTGATTTTCTGTAGCATTGATGCTTTAGTAATTCCTTAAATTATACATTTATCTTCGTTTATGGAGTGAAAATCTGTTCTCATATTTTTCATTAATCTTTTAAAGAAAGTGGAATTTTCTTATATAATCTGTGAATTTAATTCTGGATTTTTTATATAGTGAAGGCTGATAACTCCATTCGCTGTAAACTGTAAAGAGAGAGAGAGAAAGAGAGAGACAGAAAGAGAGATAAATATAGCGATATCTATATCTTTTCAAGTTTCGAAAGCTATTTTTGATTCTGTTTTCCCTTTTCAACTCTGTTTGCTGTAAATAGTATATTTATAGTTTATATAAATAAAGTGATATCTATAGGCCTATATTTAGATGCTTTGAAAGGTATTTTTGATTCTTGTTCTCTTTAAGACTGAAGTATTGAGTTTCAAATTAAATGGATTTATAATCAAAGTACTATACATGGATTACATTTGTATTTATTAACAGATGAATTATATGATACTGTAAAGTGATAACATTAAGTTCTTGTAGGCCTACTACAGACACATTTGAGTATAGATATAAGACGTTTCTTGTCACGAAAATTCAAATAAGTAAGAAGTGCTTCCATCATGTGGGTAATGAATACGTTCATTAATATGAATTACTCTTAAATCAAATCTATTAACCCTTAAATTTTAATGTATCCTATAAGATACATCAATTGGTTTCATTCATTTAATAATTATTAATAACAACAGATGAAAACTAAAGATAAAATATTATTATTTTCTTTTTTTTTTAGAATTTCACAATTTACGTAATAATAAGAGTTATACAGCATTTCGTTTTCATTGTGGTACGCCACATTTAAATAACTGACACAAGAAATAACTGGAATTCAATCGAAAAGAAACCATCTACATATTGAAATCACTTGCAATAACGAAAGATAACATAATAGCACTGTTACATATATATATTGGATAAAAAATACCTCAGATATACACTAATTCAAACCACCCAAATCTTTGCATCCAAAGCTGGAGAGGGTGCGTCATGCCTTGTCACATGTCTTCTGAAGGCTTCACCATTTCGACATACTAACTTAAAACATCAGGAAAATAAATCCAAATTCAATAAGGAACTGATGAAAGGCTTTTAATGTCCAGCCACTGGACTTTTGCTTGTCGGTCTGCGGACGGTCGTTGTTGGCACTGGATAAATCACTCGTTATCAACGAATTTATACCAAAAGGGCTAAAGAGGGTAAACAAATCCCTAAAATAGCCGGAAGTTGGGTTCATGGACCATTGGTTCCCTTGTCGGCTGCTAGGGTTGCATCCAGGATGTTTCCTTGGCAAGCTCGGGGAGGGACATATTGGAAAAATGATCCAATTTCCAACACATAGTCTAGTCTAGTCTAGACGAAAATACATCAAAGGGCTAAAGAGGGCATATAAGTCCCTATAATAGTCGGAAGTTGCAGGTCATGGACCAGAAGTTCATTCCTCAGCTGCCGAGTGGGCATCCACGAAGCTGGATGTACGCTTGGCTGGTTCGGGGAAGGGGAAATACATTGGAAAATGGTCTTGTACTTCCAATACGTAATTGTGTGTGTGTTCTGCCAATTGAAGGGTTAATTATGTAATACATTGGTTCAATCTTCACTTTGTGGTATTATTGATCCATCTAAGACTTCTTGCATTAAATTGAAAGAAAAGAAAACATATCTTAATATATAAAAATGAAGGTTTGTTTGTTTGTTCGTATTTTATACTCTGCCATACTGTTCATCCCATTGTGATGGGACTTTGTGCAAAATGTTCAGGGGATTCCCGGAATGAACATAGGCTATAAGAGAGTTGTGATACTCAACTCCCTACACCCTTAAAATTGCCCTTTGTAGTGAAAACTTGAAAATGTCCCTTTTTTTACGCTTAAATGGCTTACGTGCCCTAACCGTAACAAATAAGCCTACACAAAATTAATGTACGCAGAATTGAATATCTCAAAAAACCCTACAAACGAGTCCGCGACAGCATGTTTATTTTTTACGTATAACTCACAATAACAATTTTTGTCTTTCATTGATGCCAAGAAGATTGGGATAAGTAGATTCCCGGATGAACATAACAGCGCACGGCGGATATTCAAAATAACGAATTTTGTCTTTCACCTCATTTATGCCAAGTTATCGGGATACGTAGATTCCCGGCAACGCCGGGTAAACAGCACGGAGTATCTAAAAATAATTACGATATGACTTTACTTATAGTGATTGCTTGAATATTACATTTTAGAAGATGAAATTCTATTTATGTGTTATTGGATTGTATGAAAGGTAGTTTGGAAATATAATTAATTAGTTTACTGGTCGTTTTAGCTACAATAACGAAGAGAGCAAATTGATAATTATTTTTCCTTTTACTTTTTCAAATAAACATAAAACACAATTTTCGTCTCTCAGCTAATTTATGCCATGAAGATCGGGATAAGTAGATTCTTAGGTAAGGCCCAGTAAAGAGCACGGGGTATCTAAGAATAATAACTATATACATTTATAATATTTTTCCTTTTACTTACTCAACTAAAAGCAAAAAACGCATAATGTATTTAGACGTAGCAGCGCACGCCGGGTATTAGCTAGTAACAAATAAAGTCAATAAGATATTAATGCCAAAACTTACCAAAATAATCTCTTGGTTAGATCAGGTATTCAAAAATATTATTTAAATTTACTGGTGGTCTAATGGTTAGAAAATAATAATGCAAATGCATTATATTGTTTGTTATCTGTATTTGCGTTGGAAAAAAATATATATATTGGGGGGAAAAATTGAAGAAAAACGTTTGAAATGGTATGGACACCTCATAAGAAAGGAAGATGAGAGAATACCAAAGAATATCCTTAATTGGAAAGATAACGGAAGAAGTGGAAGAGGCAGACCTAGAGAACATTGGATGGATGGAATGAGGAGAAGTATGGAAGCTAGATATCCTAGGGAAGATTATGATCTAGACAGGAACCTCTGGCGACAAATCACTTTGGGTTGAAGGAGAACACTATATTGTGGAATATTCCTAATTTAAAAATAATATTTATAGAAAGAACATTTTTTAATTCTGCGCTCGATATGATACGATATAAGTGTGGCCACACTGCAGTTTCTTGCTATTGGGTATGCCATATGCAGATTTGTCGTTAACGTTAAAGCTCTGTCTTTGCTACTTGGTTAATTTTGGATATATAAAATATACACTCTAATGTTACGACAGTGCGATTAGTCATATCAAGGTTGAAACTTAATTTCCTCTAGTAATGATTGAATGCACATCTTATTTCCTTTACTGATCTTTCTCATCTACAATCGCGTACTCCATTAAAGTGTCGAGTCTTAGATAAAATCCTACACTGATATCTACCTTTTCACTATCTTGCTATTAATCAAAATCCATTAAGTCTTCCTTTATCTGTTACACTTTAGTGGTTGGACTTAATCTGATTATATATATATTACATTTTTTATTATTCAAGTAATTTAACCCAAAACATTTAAAATTTTAAATTAAGTTAGCCACAAGAAAATAGAACTCGAAAATAATTTATAATCTTCAAGTTAAGTCAAACAGCAAAAAAAAAAAAAAATATATATATATATATATATAGAGGTCGGCCGCGGTGGACTAGTGGTTATGCTCCTTGCCTCTGGTCCCAAGGGTCGCGGGTTCAAACCCGGCCGGGGTCGATGGATTTTTTAGGACGGAAAAATGCAAGGAGCAAATCCTCCGTGAGGGACTTTAAGCCGTGAGTCCCGAGTCTGAAGATTTTCAGCCTCGTAAAAAATTCTTAAGCCTGAATGAAAAGGCCTCTAAGCAAAATTTACCGACTTTTCCCGTCCTAGTACTACCTTGGTTTCCTACATGTCAGTATGAGGCGGAACGCTGACCACGTACCACTCAAAATGACATCTATACGAAAACAAGTGTAACTAAATTAGTATGGTTCAAATTCTTCCCTGTAAGGGGAGAGCGCCTAAATCTCTGTAAAGGGAAAACATAGGCTTACAATACAATACAAATATATATATATATATATATATATATATATATATAGAGAGAGAGAGAGAGAGAGAGAGAGAGAGAGAGAGAGAGAGAGAAAGGAAGACTTAAATGGGTTTTTATTAATAGGAATATATGTAAAACTATAGATATCCGTGGAGAAATATGTCTAATACTCAACACTTTAATCGAGTGTGTATATATATATATATATATATATATAATATGAAAAGAAAAATGAGTGCTTGAGTCGGGATTTGAACCCGAGTCTCTAACCTCTGTACGTTCAGCGCTCTAATCATCTGAGCCACTCAAGTATTCCAACACAAACATACATTTTTTATATACGTAGTATTCTGAATTCACACAAGAGGTAGCGGGAAGTCGTTCCAGCTGACATCTAGCGGCCACCATAACAGGTAAGAACATTTTTTAAAAGAAAATGTTTACTTTATAGCAGTAACGCTTGTATATTTAATTGTTATAACTATATTTTTGACATTTGGCAATGAAGGCAAATATGATACGAAAAGAGGAATGAATGCTTGAGTCGGGATTTGAACCCGAGTCTCAAAACTCTGTACGTTTAGCGCTCTAACCATCTGAGCCACTCAGGAATCCTAATACGAACATTTATCTGAGCCACTCAGGAATTCTAACACTTATAAAAATAGGTGTTTGTATTAGGAGACCTGAGTGGCTCAGATGGTTAGAGTTCTAAACGTACAAGTTTAGAGAATCGGGTAAAAATCCCGACTCAGGCATTTATTTTTATTTTCATGTCATATATATATATATATATATATATATATATATATATATATATATATAGTATTTTGTTCGATATGGGCCTGCCTTATATTTTTATATGTTTAAATAACAATTAGGACTAGATATTGGGACATCCGGGGGAAGCTTTGGTGTGTAATGAACGATTTCAACATATTTGTTTCGACCTACGTACTCTCTCTCATACTTCTGTGCACAACTGATTTTCGCATAAATTCACTTTCCAGAAACTGGGTTAGATTCCGTGCCTATAAGGGAATTTATTGTTTTCCTCATTCATCAAGGCAAATACTAGATTGGAATTTCATTTCGAGGACCTATTTTATATTATCTTTAAAATAAAATAATTTAACCTCTTCAATAACCACATGACGAAAACACACACGTAACACCTACTTGATAAAACTAAAGACCCTACACACGATTTGATCTTAGATGATCTTCTTTTGTGGCAAGGATTAAACCTTTTTGGTTCGTTCCGGCACCAAGTATTATAGCTGCTGTCCATCTCTTTCGTGGAGGTCCCCGATCTCTTTTCCTCCTCTTGGTTGATAGTTCAGACTTTTCCTCGGCAATCTGTTGGTATCCATTATGCAGGCATGTTCATACCATTTTCTCCTATACTCTTCTATTTTATCTGTTAAACTGAATATATGTAGTTCTTATGGATATTTTCACTCCGTTTTTTATTCATTAAAATATATGCTGCCACGAATCGTAAATATTTCATTTCTGCTGCTTCTATTCTTTTAATTGACTATTTTTTCAGAGTCCATATTTGTGAGCCATGCAATATTGCTGATACAGCCAATACTTTATAAAATTTTAAATATGTTTCTTTTCTTACTTTCCTTCCCAGTGTTCTTTTAAGGGTGCAACATAAATATTGAAATATTTATAATTTATTATCTATGTCTTTTTCCATATTAGAGCCTAATGATACATCTATATAATTGGAATATTTTACTTGTCCTGACGTTTTGTCGTTTAGTGCTATTTTTGTTCTTTCCAATTCTTTGCCATATTGGGCCATTACTTTAGTTTTTGTTGAAGAAATTTCATCTTAGATGAAGACGCTTTCATAAACAAGAATGAAATTTAAGAAATCCAAACCACTGTAGCTACGAAGAGCTACGACTGACTTATTTGACTACTAAAATTGGATAAAGATGACATTGCAGGAAATCACGTGTTTAGTGCAACACAATTCTTCAACTTTAGCCTCTTACATGGATTTAAAAAAAGCACAACAATGAATAGATTCTGGGAAAACTGATATTAGACGTACTAGTCGTTAAATCACAAGAATGCTTCACATTGTATGGTGTGTACACTTTCACATCTACGGTAAAAGAATTACATCAACGAAATGTGAGATTTATTTTTTGAAATTAAAAGAATAACTCAATATCTACATAATATGGAAAATATCATAAGAATTATACATTTGTAAATAAATGTGCATAATCCTGTATATGAAGGTGAATTCCAATCCCACTGTGGTAACCGCACACCCACCATGTTTACATTCCTATAGAAATTCCTACGCGTATTGAATTCCATTCCCCTCTTCACCAACCGTGAGAGCAAATATCACACAAATTAAGCGACTAATTACACTTCTCCAATGTATCTAAATTTACTTCTCTTTTATATTAAACTACTTGATAAGTAGCTAATTCAGATTAAAATTGGAATACAGGTTTAATGCTAGGCTCCCATTTGACATAATTAATTCGTTCTTATCCTACGTTTATATTTATATTTAGGGCATGCCGCATCTATATTGTTTAGGTACTCCCATTGTGAGAGAGAAGACAAAAGTGTATCAATGAAAAATCTAAAACAGTGAGTCCAATCACAAACTGCACAATATTGTCAAGCTAAAATGTACTTTAAATCACAAGAGTAGACTTAGAATAGTGTTATCCGTTCATGTGGAGTTGCTCCCCACATGCACCACATGGTGATTTGAGCTCGTCCCACTTGTAGGAGGCCCTAGCCCTTCATGGAACACAGTGGGTTATTCATTCATTCAATAAGTTGTGTAGTTTTAATGTTTGTTTACTAATTATTTTCTCTAGATTTTTTATTCAACGTCCCAGGTTTGTCATTTCGACTTCATCTGGTGTATTTTCCGGGCATTGCAATAATTGTAACTCACTTCTGAAGTTCGAGCACCCGGAAGGCGGGGTTATGCCCCGATGATATGATGAGTAATGATGATGCGCCAGGAGAGTTCTTAATCCTAAACTTAATGAAAGACCAATATGAATGATGATGGCTATACGATGACGGCTATACGATGTTTGGGGACCGTTTGGGCCTTAAAGTTTCCTGACATTTGTCTTATACGGAAACTTGTACCGGTGCGGAAATTTGTACCGGTGCGGAAATTTGTACCGGTGCGGAAATTTGTACCGGTGCGGAAATTTGTACCGGTGCGGAAATTTGTACCGGTGCGGAAACTTTTACCGACCGGGATCGAACCCGGGCGCGCTGCGTGACAAGGCAGCACGGTACCTCGATACCACAGCAGTAGACGTTTTCTCTAGAAGTTAGGTCTGGATTTGATAGTTCCATAGAAGGTGGAAAACCTCCAAGGAGTTGTCATCTTCTCATGTAGAGGCAACATGGAATCCATCCATAGTAATTCTGCCCGAGGGCAGGTCCTTCACTGGAATCATAGCATTTTCATGCTATGCTTTGCAGATTTACTAGAGAATTGTAGGGTGTGGTAGCTTCTCGTTGCTTTCCACACCGGATGATGATGATGATGATGGCCATATTATTTCGGGGACCGTTTAGGCCTTAAAGGTTTCCTGACATTTGTCTTACAGGTGAGGAAAAACCCCGATAAAACCTCACCCAGAAAAACTGTCCCGACCGGGGATCGAACCCGGGTCCGCTGCGTGACAAGGCAGCACGCTAACTCGAGACCACAGCGGTGGACTGCAACATGGAATAATGAATTAATTAAATTATAATCAAATTAATTCTTTATATGTTGAACACCAATGATACTGACGATCGCACATATGGGAAGTTTAGTGTATTTGGATGTAGGTGAGGGAAATGAAGTGTAACTAACATCATGAAGGGCGTGTACCTTGAATGGGTGGTGAAAATGAGCGATAGATACGATCTTTAGCCATAGAAAGTAACCTACCGTACCTAAGTGAAATAAAACCTCCATCAAAATCCCAGACTAACTGTTTAATGGTTATGCGGTGGGTTTGTATTATTCCCACAGAAATTAGTGCAAGTATCCTGTCTCGTCACAGATTACAGCCGGACACAAACAATCTATTAATATTCAAGCAGGAAAAATAAAAACGATTACTAGTATAATAGGTATACAAATGTTAGCCACATGGAATACATGGAAAACCCATGTACAAAGAATGAAAGAAGAAAGATTCCGGAATGGAGGTATAGACGCATTTCAAAATTTCTCATCGTGATCACTGATTCGTGAGTCGTCAGCACACGAATCCCTATGTATCATGCTAGACGAGACCCTATTCTTGTCGTCGCCCGCGAAATTCAAAAGCCATTCCAACAATGTGTCATAATATAATTACATTTATTTAAGCCCTGTAATGAACATATTTTTTTCCTCACTTGATATTTCCATTACTGTAAAGCAATATAGTGCATATTTCATAAAAGTAATTACGCTAAATTTACTGCCTTTGTTAGTATTTTTCATAAAACCATTTTAAAAATTCATAAAAGGGCTATGGTAAATTCTGTAAACTATCTAATCTTCTTATTGAAAATACAGGGTGTCCTAAAATTAGACCGACAAACTTTGTGAGCTGATAGACAACATTATTTTAAACACTCTTTGTTAAGAAAGGTTTTTTGCTGCGGTGCTTCGTTTAAGCGCTGGAAAAGTTAATGTCATTACTGCCTCCCACCCAGTTGGTTTACATTCGTAAATTACATTTGTGTACAGTATGTATCTTTTAAAGGAAACAGACGAAAGAAACAAAACAAAGACGCATCAATACGGTTAGCATGTTTACTTCCTGAACTCATCGTTGTGTTTCCTTGACATTGTGCGTTAGTTTGCTGGAATGGCTGCTGCATACTAGTTTATTTACAACATAGGAAGTTACACGTGGAGTGAGATGACTGATATGCTCTTGGTGTATGGAAAAGCTGGTTCGAGTCGTGCGGCTGTAAGGCTTTACCAAGAACAGTTCCGAAACCGAAGAGTTCCTCATCACACTACATTTGCCAGCATTGAACGTAGACTACGTGAAAGAGGCTCCTTGGATTGACGATCAGAAGTTTAAGGACGGCCACGTTCTGTACGGATTCCTGAGAATGAGGAAGATGTGTTGCGGTGCATTGAGAACAATCTTGCAGCTAGTCCTCGCGCCATCGCTCAACAATTGCACCTAAGTCGTAGCACTGTGGGAAGAATTCTGCAGGAAATATTGTTGCACCCTTTTCATCTTGAAAATGCCCACGAAATGAGGCCTCAAGACTGTCCTCTACGACAGCAATTTTGTCAGTGGTATCTGTTTGCATCCCATGCCATGTTCACAGATGAAGCATGTTTCTCACGTGAGCAGTTATTTAAGAGTCGGAATTCACATGTTTGGGCCTTCGAAAATCTCCATGCTACATTTCAGAGGTCACATCAACTGAGATTTGGTGTTAATGTGTGGGCCGGTATTGTAGATAACTTCTTATTAGGACCATACATTTCGCTTACAATTACTTAGTATTTCTGCAACAAGTCTAATGGAAACAATTCCCCTTCATATCAGACAGGACATGTGGTTTTCAACATGATGGGGCACCAGCTCACTTTGGTGCTGAAGTACGTCATCTTACGGCTACATACGGCAATCACTGGACACCCAGAGGTGGACCCATTGCTTGGCCGGCACGCTCCCTTGACCTTACTCCACTTGAATTCTTTTTGTTAGGGCACATGAAGACTATCATGTATGAAACACCTGTTGAATCTGAAGAGGACCTTGGGGCACGAATAACCTGCGCAGCTGGCGAAATCAGACAAATGGCCGATGTCTTTGTGGGTGGGAGGCAGTAATAACATTAACTCGTCCAGCGCTTAAACGAAGCACCGCAACAAAAAACCTTCCTTAACAAAAAGTGTTTAAAATAATGTTATCTACCAGCTCCCAAAGTTTGTCTGACTAATTTTGGGACACCTTGTATAGACGTGCACATTCATTTAAAATAACAGACCAACCCCATGGGCTAGTGGTCAGCGTTTCTGACTATAATTCGTGAGGTCCGGGGTTCAATTCCCGGTCAGACCACAGGATGTTTTCCTTAAAGGGAGTTCTGTGGTTGCCCATGGTCTGGAATTTAGATTAAGTTTAGGTTAAAACTCCCCTGGTGCTTTATTATCATTTTATTAACCATCATATCATCGGGGTAACGTAACTCCGCCTTCCAGGTGCTCTAACTTAAGAAATTAATAACATTTACGCCAATACCAGGGGAGAAAGTCAGAAATGTCAGAAGACAATCTGATGGTATTGGACAACATTTTTTTTAAGTTTAAAAATGCATATCATGGAACAACCACTATCAGTAACCAAACTTGATACCATACAGGAACCATGTTGAGTTAAGGGATCGTATAAAAATAACAATATACCCGAACAATGAAATTAAAATTGTAATATAAAATGATGAAATTGTGACCTAATATGTCAGACTCCTCAACTTCGTAAACTATTAATTCTCTGTACTGTATTGCATTCAGGGTCAACAAATTAAGTCCTATCTCCTGGTCCTGCTGATGATGAGACTAGCCCCGAAAAGTCTACAGAGAATCAATAGTTTACATAGTTAACGAGACAGACCTATTAGGTAACAATGTTAATAATTTCATCATAATCATCATCATCAAGGTATGGGCCTGTTGGCCCGTTCCGCTACCCGATGCACAATATTTTATAGGTCGTCTTTCCAACGTCGATTTGGTCTTCCTACATTTCTTCGGTCTTGAGGTTTATAATGAAGCATCTGTTTTGATAAACGATTATTTGACATTCTTTTTAAATGTTCAAAAACGAATTACATTTATTTCTGCATATTTTCTCGTTTATATTATATATTTGTAATTCATCTCTGATATCTTGACTTATCTTTTGATCTCTGAAAGATACACCTGAAACGGATCTCAGAATAATTTCAATTGTTTAAGAGTTATGTTTATCAGACATCGTTTAAGGCTGCCTCAGATCCGTTTTAACGATATAATTTTATTTATAATTTTAATTTTATGATAAATACCTCAACGGAATTTTATCATGTATTTTATTGATGTTGATTATCCAAACAAGTCGGTAAGTTTGTTTTCATCTAGTATGTTTAAGATAATATAACCTAGCATATTCAAATATAGGAAAGCATGTTAGACCGTGAATATTGTACAAATGTTACATTTCCCAGTGTTTATGTGTCACATAGCAATATGCTCTGAAGAGATTCTTTACGAATATAACTCTCAATATAAAATACGACTATCGGGGTAGAACAATCGATTAATATCGCTTTATATGGGATTATATCGGTTGTTACAACTTGCAATTCACACTGTTACAAATATGATATATTCATCCTATCATGCAGTTGGCTGCACTGTTTAATGAGCGGAATATCAGAGTAAAAACTTAATCTTTTGAAGTACGTCACAAAGCGAATTCATATAACGAGGACATTTGGTCCAGTTGAAAAACTCTAAATGGAAATAAAAAATACATATACATGTATTAGCATTCACGTTAAATGCACTTGAAAAGTATTATAGAAGCAAGATTTTCAATGCATATTATGTCATACGCCGGTAGTTATCTCAACCTCATGTCCCCGTACCGTTACCATATCCTGGCAACATTGAACGCATTAAACGGTCCACGACAATTACACATAGAATTCGTCATTTTAAATTTTAATTGTGGAGAAGTGCCTGAATACATGAAAAATTTAATTATTTTACACAATATTTTCAGAGATAATTAAAAGTACTAAAAAAATATATGGGATACTTTTTGTTCATACGGCTTTTTTTTATGTATCCCCAATCTTTATATATAGCCTATAATTCTTCTGTACGTGTGTATGCCACTGAATTCCTCCTGAACGACTGGAACGATTTGGATATTTTTTGTGGGTGTTTGAGTGGGTCCCTACATGGTTCAGAATCACTATTGGACCCTCTAAAACCATTAGGTGTAGGATTTCACTTGAGTGAAAATTTAAAAATCGCTCTAGAGGTCACGATTTTCAATGTTTAACAACAAAACTCAATATAACCTATTAAAATAAACCGTGGTAGATATTATAAAAAATGAGTGAAATGCGAAAATTATAAGTGGAAGTTTACCTGAAATCTGACATTAAAAACTGCATACACGAATGGACCGATATAGACGACATTTTTTGTGAGTGATTGAGTGGATCCCTAGATGGTTTAAATTCACAATAGAACCCTTAAAACCATTAGGTGTAGGGGTTTACCTGAAATGAAAATTTAAAATTAAAAATTGCTCTAGGGATCACAATTTTCGATGTTTCATAACGAAACTCAGTATATCCAACCGCCATGTTTGGTTCGTATCAGCGTATACCATACAACTTAAAAAAGCTTTAATATTTCATTTATTTAGACGTAGAAACGCACCCCGGGTACTAGGTAGTACACACAAACACACACAAATATATATATATATATATATATATATATATATATATATATATATATTCTGTTTTTAGAATTGTATATTTTTCAGTAGAATGATGAGCTGGCCCATTACTCATTGCTACAACCCCCATCCTAGAGGACCAGGAAATATGTAATCAAATTTGTCTTTCTCTAGCCTTTAGTGAATCATCACTGAGTTACAAGTTAATTTTGGTTCGTCTCGGGTATTTCATTTTCCCGATATTACCTATATCTGGGAAGCATTACCCTATCCACCACCTGGGGAGGCGCCCGATGGGGGACTAACAACCCCACGATGTTTAGATGGAGCGAGGAGAAGTATGGAGGCTAGATATTTGAGGGAAGAAGATGCTTTAAACAGAAACCTCTGGCGAGAAACACTTTGGCCTGAAAGAGAACAATTGTAGTGTGGAATATTCCTAATAAAAAATCTCCAATATATAACTCATAACATAGACCTACTGTATCTAGTACATGCAATTGGATGGTCACTTGTGCGTTTCCATTGGTCTTGAATTTATTAATAATAATAATAAATATTAATATTAATATTAATAATAATAATTATAATAATAATAAAATAAGCATAAAAATAATAACATATTAATAATTATTATTAACTTCTTTAACAAATACATTAATTACTGTGAAGTTTGAAGAAATCAGTAAACAAATAATTGTAGGATCAAGATTATATTAATATAATTTGAAGCTGATTAAATGAAGAATCACCAGTAAAACGTCAAATTGTACTGGATATTATTATCGAAGAAATTGTACAAATTTATGCATAATAGAAATGTATAACGTATGGGCGGGTTAAATTTACACTGGAGTAAATAATTTTTATCAGAAGTAAAATTATAACCATTACAATACATTGTACAAATTAAAATCAAGCTTACACGTCAAATTTGAATTCAAGTGTCACACCTAAAGTGATAACATTATCAAGATCCCCCCCCCGAATTTATTACAGGTGTTTACTGCGTCATGCGAATTTTGAGGAAACCAAAATAAATTTGACTTACACCATTTTAAGTTTAACCCATCCACATATATATATTAATGCTAATATAATTCATTGTTAAAACCGTTGAGGTGGATAGTCATAAAATATAATAAGTTAAAATGTACTATTTTAGGTCAGATCCGTCGTCCTCAACTTATAAAATATGTATTGTTTTTTGTCTGAAGGCCTTACAGAACATCCGTTCCATCTTCAGCAGGTCTTTCTTCGCTACATTATTTGATGTGGTGGTTGATGGTGGCTGTCACAACAACACCACATTATGACCAGCACCATCAACCATGACATCAAATAATGTAGCGAAGAAAGACCTGCTGAAGATTGAACGGATGTTCTGAAACGCCTTCAGACAAAAAAAAAAATATATATATATATATTTCATAAGTTGAGAGCGACGGATCTGACCTAAAAAGGTACATTTTAACTTATTATATATATATATATATATATATATATAATTAGAAGACAAAATATGGAAATAGGCAAATGTTATACCAAGGAGAGATGGTTCAGTAAGGTCATAGAAAATGGGAGACGTAAAGTGAAGAGAAAAAAAAATTTGGAAAGAGATACTACAAATAGAGAAGAGTCGGAGCAACGCGTGAGAGAACTCAAGGCATGATTTGTGCTGTAGCGATAAAGAAGAAGAATAAAAATGAGTGGAAATATAGTTTAGCTCACTATGCAACTGGGAAAGCACAAACATCTCTGGCTTACAGTTATATCTAAAACTTGAAATATTCATAACTTTGATCCCTAATTTGGTTCGTCTTCTGGGCTAAATGGCCGTGGTCCGGTTTTCTCGGAACAAGACGTTTCGTCTACTGCTGCGGTAGACCTCATCAAGTGAATCTGCGTGCTATCTGTGAATTGACGAGGTCTACGCAGCAGTAGACGAAATGTCGAGTTCCGAGAAAACCGGACTACGGCCATTTAACCCGGAAGACGAACCAAACAGGGATCAAGACGTCGGTTGTGAAAACCTACAATTATACATTTATAACTTTTCCCTTAAAATTATGTATATAATGTATTAAGTTATACCTTCAACTTTATGAGATACTATGGTCTGAATGTTAACTCATATCCCCAGCGAACTGATATTAAATTGGATCAAAAACATTTATCTATGTAGTACACACACTGTAAGAGAAATAATATTTATTTGGCGTGCGTTTGTGTCAAGTATTCAATCAATTTACAACAATTTGGACACGTACGTTTATGAGAAAACATATTTTTATTATAATAAATTAGTATCACTAAGATACATTAAAAAATGGGAACCGTGCTACTTTCTCCGTTGAAATAAAATAAGTTATAAGAATAATAAGAGGGTATGTACTGTACCTTTGTCCTGGGCTCTTGTCAGATGATGCGACGCTGTCTCTCTTGCTACCAGAACCAGAAGCATTTTCTCCTTCACCTCCCTGTCCATCATCTTCTCCATCTTCCTCTCTTGAAGTTACCAGGGATTGAACTCCAGACTGTCTTGGAGAAGATTCACTGGCACTACCTTCAGACAAAGTACCACCTGCAGCACCACTAGCGGTAGTATCGTCACCGGCTGTCGATGTAGAGTTTTGTGCAGGTGGTCCCGATGAGGGTCCTGGTCCGATTCCCGTGCTGTCTACCATCATAGGATGGTGATGTCGCCGAAGAATGAGTGGTGGTAGAGGTGATGATGATGACGAGGAGGAAGAGGGACCTGCGGCAGGACCGCCGCCTCCGCCCCCACTGTCCGGGGAGTGGTGGAGGTGGTGGTGACCCTGATGACTGGCCGAAGAAGACCCTTCCACTTCCTCCACCTGTTGGCAAAATTCAAATTGGTATCAGAATTACTTCAAATCCCTGTCTGTCGATTACAACAGCTACTTTTGAATCGCAATCATTGCTTTATATTTTTTTATCATTTTCTTGACAACTCTAAAAAACTGAAAATTCGTGGCCATTATTTGAAATTGAGTTTTAATCGCAGATAGAGATAGGTCGTCTAGTGCTGAAATTGGAAATTACTGCAATGACTAAATTATGTAACTTAATTTTACAGTATATCTCCAGACCATTTTTATTCATTTCTCAATGTTGTGCAAGCATAAATCAAATGGATTTGATGGAAATAGTAAAAAGCTGATCTAATAATAAATATAAAGTAATGATAAATTAGTATACTATATATTAACAGTTTCTGTTATTTTGGAGCAATTATAGAGAAAGATGTAACATCAAATAAAGAAATAGGAAAAAAGAATTAGTAATGGAAGAAAAATCATAGGAATGTTAAACTCTATACGATGGAGTAAAAACATAACTAAGAGAATAAAACAACTAATTTATAAATCCGTACTAGAAAGTATAATGTTATATGGATCGGAAGTTTGGACATTGATACAACAACATGTAAACAGAATAACTTCAGTTGAAATGGATTTTTGGAGAAGAGCTTGCAGAAACTCTCGATCGGAAAAAATTAGAAATACAGAAAAATAAAACATGAATGAATGCAGAGAGAAATATAATGGATGAGATTGAACACAGAAGCTAGGTGTGGATATGTAAGAAGAATGCAGGATGGAAGACTACCAAAGGTCATCCAGGCATGGACAATTGAAAGAAGAAACAGAAAAAAGAAGATCAAGAACAATCTGGAAGAACAACATTTAAAATTCAATGAGGAAATTTGGAGTAATAGATTAAGACACAGAGGACAGAACGATGGAGAACTTTAATTAAGGAACATTTGTGAATGTTTGTTGCAAACTGATAGTCTATAAGTCCGTAGACATTTATATTTATTTATTTTTATTTAATTCATGTTAATTGCTAAAATTGGTTGGGGAAAACCCTCAATGATGAGGAAAATTCTCAAAATGAATGAATATATTAATATGAAATTAATGAAGTTATGTCTCCAATTTACTACGTCATCTTTATAGGAAACCAGATTTAAAAAGAACAGTCAAGTCTAGTGGACTGTGATGGGTAGGACATATCGTGTGCATGAGGAATGAAAGAGGGACATGGAAGCTTCTTGTAGGAAACACAGAGGGGAAAACGCTCAGTTGGTAACTCAATAATGAGATGGGAGAATAACATTAACCATGATTTAAAGAAAATAGATTATACAGGATACAATTCTAAATTATTGCTCAGGATAGGGATGTATGGAGAACTTATGTCAACGCGGCCATGAAACGTTAGGTTCAATAACGCCAGTGAGTGAGTTGGATAGTTAGTTATGTCTCTAATTTAAAGCGCTTACAAACGGAACTATGTTCACGATAAGACAAGAGTAAATTTCCACTTTCACTAGATCCAATGCTGAACAATAGAATACAGGCAGCCTTGTCTTTTGGCGAGGTCGCAGTTTGGCTTCGCAGTTGATGGTTATGGATTTAATAGTATATTACAATGCGAGGTTGGGAAGTGGATTTCACAGAAGTGAGGAAATGATTAAAATCCGACCGACAGCGAGGTTTTTAATTTCCGAGATTCTATATTTAATATTAAATTTATCACTTCTCACTCATTGACAAATTAAATTTGAAGAGAAAAATATACGCCTAAACCGTTAAAGCACTGGTGTACAGAACCAGAGATATTGGGTTCAAACGTCGATTTAGGCATGTATTTTTCTCTTCAAATTTAATTTGATCCGAGATTCTGTAAAATACCTCACAAACGTGCATTGTACATTATTTTGTTTGCAAAATGGCGTTTTCAAAATAATAAATAATAGTAAAATAATAACATCTTTGTTGGAAATATTTGCGTTTATTATAAACAACTGACTAACTTTAACAGTCTGGCCAACGTTTATACGGTAAATTCCGAAAATAGTTTAGTTGAGACTACAGCAGACCGTGACACCAATCAGGGATAAAATGGCGGCAAGTACGAATTTATTGTTTTATATTGTTTCAAATATAGTTCAGTTCATTTAAAATGTAGGGATTTGTTTCGTATAATGTGTATTAACACTACCTTTTGGATATATTTTTGTATATACATTACACGTAGTGTATACAAAGAGCAGTGGTTTTACTTCTCGCTCTAGGTAGGTAATTTGTAATATTACAGTATATTTATTTAGTTGTTTATAGGTTGGCAACCCCGAAAATGTAGGAAATTTTACTTTCAATCATGGTCGCCATTGCTATAAGTACGACAGAATGCACTATATCGTGCAATAACATTTTTGTTGCTTCACAGAAACAATAAACTGGTACCGAACGGTTGATCGGTGTCTAAATGCGCTGCATCTAACAGTGAAATCATTAGCAGAACGAGCTGGCTTAGATAGTAACTAACATTCGAGACGCCCAAGTGCAAATTTCGAGGCCGAGAAACTTCACTGAAGCTTCTTTGTGGTTTCTTCAGTTGACGAGGGAAACGCTGAGTTGGAATTTAATTACCACAAACCATTTCATTCTCATCATCTTTTCGCATTTCTATTTAAATTAACATTCAATATGTTTGCACAAGAAACATGAGCGAAGAACAATGAATAAACTTACAGGGCAAGTTTATGTTAAATTAACCAATGAAAAATTAATTTTGAAAAATGGCGGTATAGCTATTTTTATTTTTTGTACATACGTATTTTACCATTAGACAAGTAAAAATTGCAATCTATTTAAATTTACTTTTTATAATATTTTTTAAATGACAAAAAACCCACAATGTTAGCTCGCCGCTACAAAATTTATTGTTCATTATTTAGAAAGTATGAGAGACACTTTTTCCAAACAGTTGTTATTTTAAAACTTATGAACAGGGCTTTTAATATATATATACTAGCTGGCCCCGCGAACGTCGTATCGTCTTTAAATATTTTTACGTTAATTTTTCCGATGTTTTAATAGTTATCTGCTATTCGGGGCGGAAACAAATCCAACAAATCAAAGATCATAAAAATCGGTCCAGCCGTTCTTGAGTTATAAATAGTGTAACTAATCCGACTTTGTTATATATATATATATATATATATATATATATATATAGATAGATAGAAGTCCCGGCCACGCGTTGCTGTGGCTAAGGTATACGTTAAATTATGTTGTAGTAAACTAAGTGAGGAATCTAAATCAGTAAGTTTTTGTTTTACACAATTTTTTAGTTCTGGTACGTTAACTACACCCGGTATAAATACGGGTGGTCATTTATGTGGAAGTGGTTTAATTGATTGAGATGAATTTATGTTGTCAGTATCATCCATAAGTGTATCATAAGGATTATATACATTTATTGATGGAATATTTTGAGGAGGCTTGCTGATTTCATTATACTTTCGTTTTTTTCTACGAACTTGTTGGCAGTTTGGTTTCTCATCATCATCATCAAGAAGTCTCTGTATAGTAATATCGTCTTGTGATATATTATAGTCATCTTGTTTTTCATTTAATTGAGGTATGGAGGTTGTTTCTGTAATATTAGGCACATTATTATAACTGACTAACTTACAGTTCTGTTATTTCGTTCCTTAGGACCTTCATATGTTTTTAAATTGACATTCTTCTTAAATGTAAGATTTATGTCACATAGGCCTATACCAATTTGTGGAAATTCGCTTGATATCTTATCATTCATGGTCTCCAGAACTGATTCGCCATATTGTTCAATGTACTTTCTCGGTCCAGTTAAATTTAAATTAAGTTGATGTCTTTCAGCCGGATTACTTAAAACTAATACTTACACACGAAATTAATATTATTATCAATACATTGAAAATAAAATAAACACAAATACACTTAAATTATGAAATAATCAATATTTGTAATTCAATTGAAATTCGCGGTTGCAACAAAAAGCACAGCCACCTGGTTAAATAATACACGGCCATCTGTTTGAATCGTATGGAACTCACAGATAATTATAACTCTATGTAAATAAGTAACAAATAATATGCAATAAAATAATGCGACTATAAATTTAGCTATAAACTTCCCTAAGTCTCAAGTTGGATCAAACTGCACACAGTGTGCAATATTTTATTAAAATCGGTTCAGTAGTTTAGGATTCCATCGCGGACAAACAACGTGACACGTAATTTATATATATATATATATATATATATTTATTATTATTATTATTATTATTATTATTATTATTATTATTATTATTATTATTATTATTATGTATAACTTTCCTCATTAGAGGATTACCTCAAGGACAAAGTGATAGAGACAATTTTTGAAATTGATGAAATACATTTTGTAAATACATTAAAAAATTTCAAATAGTAATTGAAGTATACATACTATAAAGTAGAAATTTTGTAAATATGGTTTCTTAAAATTGAAACTGATCCTCTAATAGCAGCAATGGTAATTTTAGAAAGATACACCCTGTTCAAATTTAAGGAATTCCAAAATTTGGCTAAGAATCCTGGTATAGTACCTCTTGCCCCGATCATCAATCCTGTGACGGTTATACTATCTAATTGGTATTGATCTTTGTAATAGTCAATTTTTGGCTCATATATGGCTTTCTTTTCACAGTCAACTTCCTCAGGTTGGCCACTATGAGTCTCAAAACGGATTGCCGGATCTAATATCATACCAATTTTAGAAGATGGTCTATCTATTCATCTGTTACTTCCATTAGTGGCCACACCATGAACTTCCTCTTAAACTGTGAATCGATAATCTCGCAAGGCTTCTGCCATCATATTTCGAATATGAAATTATTTTGGATATTTTCAAAGTTCACTGTTTCTCAAAATTCTTAATTTTGAGTTTTCGGGAAATCAGAGTTTTTAAATTTATTAAGAAAATATACATAAAGTTACGTGTCTTGTAACCCTCATTTAAAATTTCAACGAGGTTTCTCAATGGCATTATACAAAACGAAAATTTGTATAATTGCTGTGAAAATTAATTAAAAATTTCAAGTACATTTTTCAATCATTTCCATAGTAAATATATGTGATGAACATTCAATTAATCTAATATAATTATAATATTATAGAGTAATTCAATATGTGACTGACTGACATTTACAATACACTTTTGCTGCAAAATGCTTGCATAAATATTACATTTGGTTGAAATTAGAGGTGTTATATACGTGATATGAAAGAGGAAAAGTGTCTGATTAAGATTGTACATAAATATACAATTTCTCACGAAAAACAATATTATTTATTATCTATCAAAGTATGTGTAACTGACTGACATAAATGTCAACTCATCATGCAGCTTAACATGTTCTCTACTACACCGTTCTCTGAAATGTGATTCTTAATTCAATTTTCCAAAATACCGTTTGGAGGGCACGTTTCAAGTTATATTTTAAATAAAAAAAATAAACCTAAATCACAATTAATACCCAAGTTATGACCTAATATCCGATGTGTGACTGACTGACATTATTTTGTGACTGGCTGACATTTCTGATTTAATTTAGAATTTCAAAATGCAAATATTGCACAAATGTAACAAAATACTATGAAACTAGATAAACAGCTTCGGTAACAGAAATTAATAAAGAACTGCAAATACGTTATCAATTCTACGAAAATTATTAAATTTAAATTTGCTGTAAAATAAAAGTTAATTTAAATCAATAATGTAATTAAATTAACTGGCTTGCCATGTACCATTTTAAATTATATAAAATACGAAACTATGAAATACTTAATAACTTACAAAGTGCCTTCTCTATTGTTAAATATACCTACTAAAATTGTATGCATGTGTGTGTGTGTGTGTGTGTGTGTATAATTATATATATATATATATATATATATATATATATATATATATATATAGGCCTATATAGTAACTGTCCACCGCTGTGATCTCGAGGTAGCATGCTGCCTTGTCAAGCAGCGGGCCCGGGTTCGATCCCCGGTCGGGACAGTTTTTCAGGGTGAGGTTTTTATCGTGGTTTTTCCTCACCTGTAAGACAAATGTCAGGAAAACTTTAAGTCCCGAACGGTCCCCGAAATCATATAGCTTTCATCATCATAATATCATTATCATCATCATCATCATCCTGCACCGGTGTGGAAAGCAACGGGAAGCTATCACACCTACAATTCCCTAGTAAAGCTGCAAAGCATAGCATGAGCATGAAATGATTGCTATGAAAGACCTGTCCTCGGGCAGAATGGCTATGTATGGTTGGATGGATATAGTAACTGATTACAATTTAGTCCCGCGCCATAGCCGAGTGGTTAAGGCAAGAAGCCTTGGCGCAGATCTATGGGATTTGCGCTAGTTCGAGCCCCCATGGGAAAGACATTTTCTCATTGAATTTCGGCCAGTATGGGACCGATGCCCACCCAGCATCGTGTGGAATTTGGGTAGCTACAATATGTAACGACTCCAAGTTGATAAGACCAACTATAGCGGCTAGGGGACCCGACATGCTGACCGCATGTCACATCTACACTGGCTTATGATCGTCTACCTCTGTGATTATAACACATGTGGACGTGAGGCTAGCAGTAGGTTGGTAGTCCAAGGGCCTTCTAGGTCTTTCGCGCTTGGAGTGGAGTTTATTACAGTTTACCTGATGTAAGATTTAATATTTTTGATTTCTAGATTGAACCACTGAATAAAAAATTTAAGCCTTGCAGAATGTATGCACATTCTTAATAAGTTACTTATTTATCAGAGTGCATGTACTTTCAAAACAAATTATCGTAAATCGCATTAATACACTGTAGTTAGTAAACAATTTAAACAATTGCTGACGTAGTGAATTCTACTTTTAAACAGCCATAAAAACATAACACTGATTAGCCGGAATTCTGATGACTCGCATCATAACATCAATGTATGAGATCGTTTCTCTCTCTAGTCTTCGCCGCTAACTTGACCTGACTTGACCCATTAATAAAAATAATGTTTCCCGTTACGCATGAAGTCTCACGCTGTAACTGAATGGTTTGAGTCAAGATGTCTCAATAGAGAGCACTGATTCGAGTCCCCATGAGAGAAGAATTAATTTCTCATGGAATTTCGGCCACAATGGGATTGGTGCCCGCCCAGAATCATGGAAAATTTGGGCAGCTACAATATTTAGAGGTTGAGGTCGAGAAAACCAGCCATAACGGCTGGAGTATCCGACATGCTGACCACATGTCACCCTATATGTTGGTTAGATGATTGTTCACCTCTGTGATTGATATACTTGGATGTAAGATTAGCAGCCAATGGCTTTCTATGCCTGTCACGCCATTCAGTTTTTTTTTACACACGAACTTATGAATTTGTTACGCTTATTGTTTGACAGTTGTGCATACTCTATAACATATGGGTCCAACGCTTTCACGTTGTATACGCAATGAGCATATGATAGATGCAAGATATTCAAATTGTTTTCCTAAAAAATTCTTTCCTTCTTCTATATCATTTTGTGACTCCAGTTATTTGGTTGGTTTTACAGCTCACGTTACATAATTCTACACCATTTTGTATATTCTTTCCCGATTTTTCATACATCCGTGCCATCCTTTTTACTTGGCCGCCAATCGCATCTATAGCCCACTTTCCATGGTACAATTCAAAGAAGTTCCATTTTATGTCAAAATTCCAAATATGCAAATAAGCAGTATCACATTGGTAAATGTATAGGCCTATTTTTTTTTACCAGCTGCTCAATTTCAAAATTGTTATCGCCTCAAGTTTTGGAATATATCACTGTAGTTCGAAAGGAACACTTTTCTATAGCAAATATCTATAGCATACTTGCTATGTGTCACATAACCTTACAATAGAACAAACTATTTCTTCTGAAATTCTCTGTCACCGTCCTTCTAAACTAGGCAACATCAGTTAATATTGAGATATACTATTTTTCCAATGAACCCCTGGATTTCATTTTGTTCTTTGTAGGTATAATTTTCTGAGAAACCAACAAATATGGCTACTTCGTTTACTGCAACCTTTTTCCTGAATATATTTAAATGCTCCCGCTAACTGCCTTTTAGCTGAAATTGACACAGAAAAAGGGCCAGTAAATATATTATGGAATAGCTGAGCCGAACAGTATACTAGATTTCCTAAACCATGTTTATGTTAATCCTCAGCGGAATGCAGCAAGCAACTGACTACACCATGCGTATTAGCATATATATGATAGGAAAAAAAAGCCAGTCAGTCAGTCACGGGACACTAGCGGGGAAAATAATGACTTTACAAGAAAATGTCTTCAATACGTTTTTGTTAGTTGTGTACCGATAACGTAGAATCCAAGAGGAAATTTTATTCCATCAATTATTATGTTGTGAATAGTAATTTTTTATGTTTTCCGTGACTGACTGACCATAGCTTGCAGTTAACAATTATAGGTCACATTTAAAGCATATAGAACATTAGAATGCAATTAATATTTATTACATTTACGACTAGGAAGGACTAAAGTATGGTTTAACAAAAGAGTTTGTAAAATAAAACGAATTAATACGACCAAATCATTAAACAACAAATTGGTCAAATGTTGTGTGTTTTTGCAGATTTGGAAAATTACAAGTTCTACCACTAATATTAGATTAAAATAATACACTTTTCGAACATTATCTTATAGAGTCAGAAAATTTGATCCTTAAAGATATATATTACGCAAAAAAAATATTCCTGCGTCAATTTCAAAATTTTCACCTCGATATGACATTTTCGTGGAATCGCTCTATAGTGAAAGTTTGGAGCGAGATAATGAGTGGTGTGGGGTGGGAGTATTTTGTTACGGGTGGTTGTGTGATAGTGTATTCTTCTTTACAAATTCAGATATGTTTCTACTTGCATGATAAAGTGTTCTTGATCTCATCTTTCCTCACAGGTCATTTAAAACTATTTCTCTTGATGTGTACTTAAATTTGTTTGAATAATGTGTATTTAGTGGAGTTGTGTTATTCTTCAAGTTTTATGATTTAGTGGATAAAATTGAGGGTCAGTATACATAAAAAAATATATATTGAAATGCAGCTAGTTTAAGTTTAATAATCGATTTTGTGGTAAGATTTGCTTCATATTATTTTTTTGTGGAAAATATTAACTGGTCAAAACACTGCTCTAATATTTAAAAAAAAGTGACACTGGATTAGCAAAGACATTTAAGAAAAGTACACGATTGGATGGTTTCACTAAATTATGAAATTAAACCACATATGAGAACATGCACTTCGGGTAGGCTGCAGCTAGGAAAGGAAAATACACACTTGGATAACAGTACCGGCAAGTTTGAAAAGGAAAATTCCTGCTAAGAATTTAGATACTCAAAGACCTTGTCACACGATGAATGCAGAATGCAGTGGATAAGACACAGCAAATAATTAAGTGTGTGAATTTTTTTCGCAAAGACAGTAAGTTTTGCATTCTCCTGTATTTCAACTTTTTATTCAGCTTTCAATAAGATGATACGAAATACCAAAATTCTGGGAAACTCCGATCAAACTCATGTAGTTGAATACAATTTGGTCAGGTTAGTTGAAGGTATATTTGTATTTTTTATGTACACTTAAATACATAATATAATAGAGAACACTTCACTTTTTTTACATTTCTTTTTCAGAATAGTATTAGTTATTGGACTAATTGCTCCCTCCATGGTATCTTTACCTTGTCGCGGTGGAGTGACTTGCGTGCTTAAATGATCTCGAGAGCTATGCCGGCGGTAGCATTGCTGGCGATAGGGATACCCATGCCGGACTGGTCGAAGGTGAAAAGCCAGACGAAAAAAGTACCTTGGTCGAAAGAGTGACGATCTTTCACCGTAAAAATACAACCTTCAAGAAATGCGGACATGGGTTCAACTGGGGTAAAGTTTTCCGGAGGTCAAATAGTCCCCCATTCGGTTCTCCGGGCGGGGACTACTTCAGGGAACCCATGCCAAAGGCTCAAACACAGGGGCATGTTCCTAGGAACATGGAATGTTAGGACTTTATACAATAGCGCGGCACTAGAGATATTAACGCGGGAATTAGATAAATCGCTCTTGGATATAGTCGCTTTACAGGAAGTCAGGTGGCCAGGAGAAGGAGTCATGAATCAGGAAGCTTTGCATTATACTACGGGGTTGCAGAAAGACCTGCATTTGGAACGGGGTTTTTAGTCAGAAGGAGGATCCAATCCGCTATCCTAGATATTAAATTTGTTAGTGATAGGATACCATACATAATTCTAAAGGGTAAACAACATTATTTTATAATTGTAAATGTACATGCCCCCACAGAAGATAAAGCTGACAAGATCAAGGATGAGTTCTATGAAGATTTAGAATGAATTCTGGAAATGCGTGCTATTATGCATTGCAAAGACCCTTGATGTCCCAACTCCTTTCAAAAAACGTTAAACTTAAAATATATAAAACTATTATTCTACCAGTTATATTATATGGGTGCGAAATATGGACTCTTACTTTAAGGGAAGAAAGGAGATTACAAGTATTTGAGAATAAAGCACTTAGGAAAATTTTTGGACCAAAGAGAGATGAACAGACAAGTGAATGGAGAAGACTTCATAACAATGAACTACATAGTCTTTATAGGAAGCCAGATATAATAATCTGGACAAAACGCGGAAAATAAGAACAACACTCATTCATGAATATATACATGTTATCAAAATGCAATACCATTAATTCTTAATAATTATACATAACTTAATTAGTGTATAATGTTATTGCATTATTATTATGTAATTGTAATATTATTGTTTTAATTATGTAATTGTATTATTGTTTTCTTTTTGTTTTTGTTTATACTATTACCAATTATTACTTTATTGTAACGGACTGTCAACAGTGCGTACGGCCCGTGCGACGCACATTTGTAAATAAAATTGTAAATATCTTACTTTTAGTCCAATAAAGTCCTAGTACCACTACTATTTCATTTAAATAAAATACGATTGTGTTGAAGTTGCCAACCATTAAAAAGAACAATGCAATAGGTAATTTAACAAATCATTAAAAGAAACCATCTACGGGGTGTATAAAAAAGGATGGCGCAAACTTACATGGTTGAAAGTACACGATAATAGAAGCAACAATGTCCCAGTAAACATGGGTCCGCAAACGAGCCGTTTGCGAGATAATTACGAATGTATGGTTACAAGCCGCCACCGACTTCATTGTAAACATCGTCCTAGTTAGTACAAATTAATTTGAATTTAGACTTTACTATTAATTTTTCATCTCATTTAGTTAACATTTTACCTCACTTCACCTATGGGTTACCTGTTAAAGGAGGTATTGGAAGTGTCTTCCTTGCATCTGGATGCAATGCTGTGCTCGTCTCTGCAATGAATGTCGAATTCATTCGAAAACCTCTGGATCATTTATGAATTCTTGACAAACATGTACAACTCTCTGCTCCAGTTCTTCAACCTTGTTAACGGGCGTGCTGTACACTTCGCTTTTGAGGTGACCCCAGACACAAAAATCCAAAAGATTTAGATCAGGTGATCTTGGAGACCAAGGTACAGATCCGCCTCGACCTATCCATCTTTGGCCATATCTGCGCGTTAGACGCCGTCTTACAGCAGCAGCAAAATGTGCCAAATGGGAGTCAATGATCAATCACGTTTCAATGAATTTTGTTTTACAACTAATCACAGTCATATTTCAACTCGATGTTTATCAACTTAAGTTTATCATTTATTGATTTACAGATGGCATATGATAGTGTACCTCGACAATTGTTATGGACGGCAATGAGAAATCTGAATGTCTGTGATAAATGGATTAATATTGTTAGGAGGATCTATAGTAATACAAACGCTAAAGTAAAAATACAGAAAAATTTAACAGAGGGATTCACAATGAATAAAGGCCTTAAGTAGGGATGCAGTTTATCTCCAATTCTTTTTAACGTTTATTTAGACCAGGCTCTTAACTTGTGGTATAAAAAATGTCCTGAAATGGGTATTCCTATAGGAGGAAAAGTACTGCATTCATTGTTGTTTGCAGATGATCAAATAATTTTTGCAGGGGATGAAGATGATATGAAATATATGATAAATAAACTAATGGAAGAATATAAAAAATGGGGATTGAATATAAATTTAAAGAAAACAGATTATATGTGTTTGGGAAAGGATGTGGATGACCTCATACTCGAAACAGGGAAAATAAAAAAATGTGATTTTTTTAATATCTTGGGTAATAATTACAAGTTAGGTACCTGTGAGAGAGATGTACAGACTAAAATTGCAATGACAAATAATTGAACTAAGACATTACACGGAATAATTTGGAACACAAATATTACAAAGAAAACTAAAATGAAAATTTTTAAGAGCATATTACAGAATATTTTGTCATATGGACGTGAAACTTTGTCTTTGACGGAATTAAAAAAAGAATAAAATTAGAACAGTTGAATTTGATTATTTTAGAAGAAGCCTCCAAAAAAAAAAGACAGGATAAAATATGAAATGAATTCCTTTGGAGAGAAATGAATGTCACCACATCTGTTGTTAAGAGGATTGAAAATCAATCGCTTAAATGGTATAATAATAATAATAATAATAATAATAATAATAATAATAATAATAATAATAATAATAATAATAATAATAGGCCTAATAACAATAATAATAACAATAATAATAACAATAACAATAACAATAACAATAATAATAATAATAATAATAATAATAATGCTTTATTTATTCTGGCATCATATGGCCATGTACAAAGAATGGAAAATGAAAGATGACCAAAAAAATATATACCAATGGTCACCCCCTGGAAGAAATAAACGTGGCAGACCAAGGTGGAAATGAAAAAGCTACGTCAGAAATATAATGGATGATAGGCATTTGGAAGAGGGAGATTGGAATGATAGAGATAAATGTAAACTGAAGATGGCAAACCTGTAAGTGGGGGAAAGCCGAAGAAGAAGAAGAAAAATTTATCATATTAAAGATAGCTCCTCCTTTTAATATTCCGAACAGGTGAGGGCATTATTTTGCTGCTACAGACTCTCTAAGAAACAAGTTGAATATAGCAATTTATACATTAAGATATAATAATTCTAGAATGCATGTGGCTCCCAGATTGTATATATATATATATATATATATATATATATATATATATATGATATGATATTGCCAAATGTCAAAAATATAGTTATAACATATATATATATGTGTGTGTGTGTGTGTGTGTGTTATATTGCAGATTTTCGAGGATATAAGTATGAATAAGAAAGTTTTCTTGAGTTTGCCGCGTCATGGATTCTAGTTTGGCCTCTGGCCACTGATTCCGACGTTTCGGCATGATCCCACATGCCATCATTCCTTGATAATGGCATGTGGGACCATGCCGAAACGTCGGAATCAGTGGCCAGAGGCCAAACTTAAAAACATATATATATATATATATATAGTGCACGAATGTAAGCAAGTACCGCTTGCGAGAGATAATAAGAAAAAAAAATGTAACAATTGATTATACCACAATAAAAAGAAACCACAGTTTACACTCTCGTAAACGTATTATTTCCCAGGTATTTATGTTCCAGAAAAATATAATTGACATATTTACATATTTACATTATAGACCTAGAAAGAGATGGGCTGAAGTCGGAACGGGTCAACAGACCTAATCCATGAATGAAGATGATGATGACATTATAGAACATCAGAAATTAATTAATGGCCTACAATGTTGATTATAATATACAGTTTGAAGTGTTTTTTTTTTCTCTCCACTAGGGTGCATTCTTAGAATACTGCGATAATATTTGGCAATAAATAATATGATCTGGTTGTAATGGATAAACAAATGAAACGTAACAAATATTTCTCATTTGTTTTCAAACATCGCCGTTTACATTAATTATATACATATTTTAAAATGACTATATTTAAATAATGATTTAAGCTTAATTTAATTCGTCAAATAGTTCCAACAAATGCCACTCTTTTCTTCCAAATCCTCTAGATAAATTGGAGATCACACGTGGCATTACCTATGATAATTATAAATAAATCATATAATATGTACGCAAGACATGCGAGGAGCAGAAATCTGCAGTATGGCAAGAAGTGAAAATTTCGACATACTTTTGTAAGATGATGAATAATGTTCGAAAGCATCATTATAGGAAATTCAAACCATCTTCTTTATTTGTCCAATGCCACGTTGGTTATCTTTTATGACATTTGTGGCTTTCTTCTCAGGTTTTGGTCGAATTGTAATCCATTTCCTAGGTTGGGGCATTTGGAATGCGGAGTTAAATTAACCTGTTGATATGATGGGTGATAAATGATAATACAGATCCAGGAGAGTCCTTAACCTAAACCTAACCAAAATTCAGACTATCGGAAACCACAGGAATAACTTTCGGTAAAGAAAAAAATTCTATGGTCTGACCGGGAATCGAACCCGGTACTCATGAACTGTAGTCAGAAACGCTGACCACTAGTCCATGAGGCTGATCTCAAACTAAATTCTAACAAATTACATTCCAACTTAAAACTTGTATGATATTGCAATAATCATGCTTTTTGGAATTATGTTTATGAAACCTTGTTTCCTGCAAAGGAAAAATAAAAATCTTAAGTTTTGTGTTGTATTTTCGAAACACACTGTATAGTTTAGTATGTTCGATGCTTAGCAATGTGTTATACATACTAGTTCAATTAGTATTGCATGTTTCGCGATATGAACTACACGCTACTGATCAGTCGATTATAATGATCATGCACTTCAATGAACATCTCTGTTGTGATCTTATCTCCCAGAAGATAACTCACAAGACGTTATCTATATCCGAATACTATTCACAGATATCGTATTATCAATACGTGTGCACTAGTTTTTATCGATACACTCGGGAGAATCTGAAAAAGAATGGTCTTTTATCCCCTTCAGTTCTCAAGTGGAATTATGATATTTTATGCTTGGACTTTATGAATTTTTAATGTAATATACAATCAATTTTGAAATCCTAAGTTGTTCTTGTACTACAAATTTAGCGGATTTTATTTCTTCTACTTCTTCTTCTTAATCTTCTTAATCTTCTTCTTGTTCACTTCACGGGCTAGGCAAATACCTGTTCCGCCTCACAGTTGTTCTTGTTCTGTCCATCGTTTCACTGGTTTTCCTACACGACTTGATCCTCTTCACTTGTAGTTAAATGCTACTTTTGGTAATCTTGTTACATTCATTCTTTCTACATGTCTAAACCATTTATCACCTATTCTTTGCTTTTTCATTCAGTGGATATATATTTAACTCTGTTCTTTTATGAGTGCCTCATTGCCATAGGCACCTAACCCACAATTAAAAAAATGATGCTTTTCCTGCATTGCACTAGAAATAATCATCTCTGTCAGAGCCAAATCTGTTTATAACATTATGGATGAGTTAAAATTAACACAAAAATGTTATAGGCAGACGTGAGATGATTATTTCTAGTGCAATTACAGGGAAAAACATTTTTTAAATTGTGGGTTAGGCACCTATGGCAATGAGGAACTCGATTTCTTATCCGATCCAATCTTGTGCAGCCTTTTGTTCTTGTACGGAAGTTGATTTCTACGCTTTGCATTCTACTTTTGTAATTGTTTGGCCATTACCCTAGTTTCGCTCCCATAAAGTAATGCAAGAACTGCCAATGTTTTATAAAACTTATATCATTTTTGTATTTGGGGAAACAAGAGGTGAATAGGCACTACTAACTGATTTAAAAAATCAATTGTTATTACTGAAGAGGAATCAAATGTGAATTTGTATTTAGAAGTGATTCTCGGTTAAGCTAGAGTTATAACTGACTGCAAAATTTTGGCGTGTAGCACACGAGAGGAACTATCTCAACACTGATACAAACAACAGAGACAGCGTTTTATTTCAATTCTGAACTAGGAACTGGAATGTAGAGGGAGAGAGCTGAGCAACAAAAAATAAACTTTTTTTTTACTCAGAGAGAAAAATATGTGATTCTGATAGTATGTTTTGTCCTGAATTCAAATATATCGGTTTTTCTCCATCCCTCAAGGCTTCCGAGAGACAGGAATTTATAATTTCAAACACTTTAATATTTTCCACATTCGTAACTACACAATATTCGAACATTAGGACTCACCTAGAAAGTAAGAAATGACGATTTTCTGCTATATTTCGCCTGTGGAGCATCCCTCTTGATGGTCCAACAATAATCGGCCAGCATATTAGGATTCCATTTGCCTTGATATATCTTTTCCATAGCTGAAATCTCCTGATGAAAGTGTTCCCCGTGCTCATCGCTCACTCGACAAATGGACAAAAAAACGTTTATTAAAAAAATAATTATTTAAATCCATTAATTGAAATGAAATAAAAAACTGTGGGTGATGGAGAAATTCTGAATACATATTTGAAAACACGATAAAAAACTGCATTAAGTACAACTATTGGTACTTATGAGACAAAAATAATGTTGACCAGCGTAATTAACGGTCCCCAACCGGTAGGCAAGAGTACGCGAAGTATATGCGTCGGGGACGGTTTTCGAGAAGTCTAGAAGACAAAATGCGTTTACCACATTGTATTGAAGTTCAACACGGTGTCTTCTGTAATTGAGTCAATATGTATGGTACTAGTGTTTTAAAATGATACTCGTCTTGGATACATCAATACAATGTGATGATATACGAATTTTCTCAACTTTGAGGACAACCTGCGTCTCGAAATACGGTATTCCAAAATGTAAAATCACACGTGTCTTTGTTTCTTTACATAAAGAAAGTACAGTAAAATTTTAAAGGTAATCCCATTTTCCAACGGGAGATAGTTCCCATGCTACAATATTAAAATTATAATATAAAATTATTTACATTTTAAGCCAATCTCCTCAACTTTTATAAATTGAATCGCTGAGTTGAAAAGAGACGAAACTCCACTACCTTTGAAGAGCTATAAAACACGTTTGCAACACAGAAATTATGAATTCTTGCTATATTTGCATTCCGTATAAGGAGAGGATCAATATTGTAATTGATCAAAAATTTATCAGAGCAAGTTGTAAAAAAAAATATCATCATCATAGTTCCGATTGAGGGTCTTTCCACTTTTTCAGCGGTTGCCCTTTTACCAGCCGGCTGCTGGCCCTTCACATCCACATGTGTCAATCACAGAGGTAGATGATCAACAGCCAGTGTAGGGGTGACATGTGGTTAGCATGTCGAGTCCCACAGCCGTTATAGCTGGTTCCTCAACCTGGAGCCGCTACTTATTGTAGCTACCCAATTGCCTCACGATGCTGGGTGGGCACCGGTCCCATACTGGCCGAAATACCATGAGAAAATGTCTTCCCCCATGGAGACTCGAACCAGCGCAAGTCCCATAGCTCTGCGCCAAGGCTCCCTACCTTAACCGCTCGGCTACGGCGCGGGACATCACCATAGTACATTCACAAATTTAGGCCATTTGTTCACCTGTTTCTGCCTCAAGAGAAACACCATCCAGAAGTCTTTTGAGTGGACTTCCTGCTCTTCTTCTTTCTGCAGGTTGATATCTTAACATTTGTTTGGGTATCCTGTGATCTTCCATTCGATGAACGTTGCATCCATCTTGACTTATAATCAGAAATTTTGTCTTCTAAAGGTTCCATGTGTAATTCTTCTAAGATGTCTTCTTTTTTTTTGTGATCTAGCAGTGTGTATCTTGCAGTCCTCCGAAGGCATCTCATTTCAGCAGATCTAAGTCTCTGTATATCCTTCTGTTTCAACGTCCATACTTCGCTACCATACAAAAGAGTTGGAAGAGCCAGTGTTTTATACACTTTTAGTCTTGAATGTTTTTGGACTAACTGTGGCTTGAAGATAGAATTTATTAACCCTAAAATTCTTTTAAAAAAATAGATATTTTTGCATTTACATCCTTTTCTTCTTCATATGAGATATTGCAACCTAGATTAAAAAAATGTAGTTTTTAAAGGTTTTCTCAAAAGTAGGATACTTGGAGTTTCTTCCTTTTTAACTTAGTGATTCAATTATTAATTAACGGTAGGCCTTTCGAGACTAGTACATCTTCAGCAGAAGATTCCGATTGAGGGTCTTTTCCACTTTTCAGCGGTTGCCCTTGTACCAGCCGGCTGCTGGCCCTTCATATCCACATGTGTCAATCACAGAGGTAGATGATCAACAGCCAGTGTAGGGGTGACATGTGGTTAGCATGTAGAGTCCCCCAGCCGTTATAGCTGGTTCCTCAACCTGGAGCCGCTACTTATTGTAGCTACCCAATTGCCTCACGATGCTGGGTGGGCACCGGTCCCATACTGGCCGAAATACCATGAGAAAATTACTTCCCCATGGAGACTCGAACCAGCGCAAGTCCCGTAGCTCTGCGCCAAGGCTTCCTACCTTAACCGCTCGGCTACGGCGCGGGACTCAGCAGAAGATAAGCCTGATATAATTCTGGAGTACCCAGTTATATTTATAATAAAATGTACGTTTCAAAAGTATTTATTTAGTATACAGGGACCCGAGTTATGCTAAGGAGATCACTTACTCAGAGCCGCCACTGTTATACATTTTCGGATATTTTTATACTGATAAAATAAAATAAATTAAAATATACCTACTTAGGTAAGATCCGTCGTCCTCAACTTATAAAATATGTATTCTTTATGCCTGTAGGCCTTTCAGAACATCCGTTCCATCTTCAGCAGGCCCTTCGTCGCTACAATATCTAGTATGATGATTGATGCTGCTGGTCCTAATGTGGTGTTGTCCTCCGAGGAGTGATTTGGGAAATATACAGGATGAATATCCTACAAATTAAGTGTAAGAAGAAGAAGAAGAAGAAGAAGAGAAGATTTTTATACTCGTATTCTAATTAAAAATTTTAAAATCGAATGTGATATCAAGGCTATTTACTTTATTTTGTATATTACAAAAACGCGAATATGATGAATTATACATTAACACGTACTTCCAACCATGCATTTGCCTTAGCCATTGAGAAACCCATGAAAAACCTTAGGTTGGTCGACATCGGAGTTTGAAAGTGGGACGTCTCGAATACGAGACTAAAACTCGTGAGCAAATCACTCGTATTATAACCTCTAAGTATTTTCATTACGGAATGATGCTTTTAATGAAAGAAAATCATTACGAAAAAACAAAATTATTTATTTGGATGACTATTAAACTCATGTCCCAAATTGTAGTCAATGACCAATCATGTCTCAATGAATTTTGTTTTACAACCAAAGATAGTCGTGTTTCACCTCGCTCTTTATCGATTTTTTTTATCAGCTCCTGCTTTTGTGATAAAGAAAGCTCCTCCTTTTTAATATTCTGATCAACTCAGAGCATTATTTGTCTCTAACAAATATATTGAATATAGTAAATAATGGACACATCCCGTGATTTTACTGAGTTTACCGAGTTGTTTACTAAAAAAATAAATGAATAACCTATAATGTTGATTATAATATACAGTTTGATTGTGTTTAATTATTTCTCCACTAGGAAGATTATTACAATATTGCGATCCTATTTGGCAATAAATATATGATCAAGTTGCTGTGAATGTACATAACCTCACATTTTTTATTTGTTTTCAAATATCGCCGTTTACATTAACTATATGAATATTTTAATATACTGGCAACTATATTAGAATAATGAATTTTTAGTAAACAGCTCATTTTATTCGTTAAATTGTCCTAACAAATGTCACTCTTGATTTCCAAATCCTGTACACTATTTAACTCATGCCACAAATGCTAGTCAACGACCAATCACGTTTCAATTAATGTTGTTTTACAAACCAATGACAGCCGTGTTTCACCTCGCTCGTTATCGATTTCTCTTTATCAGCTCCTCCTTTTGTGATAAAGAAAGCTCCTCCTTTTAATGTTCTGAACAGGTCAAAGCATTATTTTTCTCCAACAAATACATTGAATATAGCAAATAATGAAAAGATTCCTTGAGTTTACTGAATTGTTTATTAAAAGAAATGAATAACCCGTAATGTAAATTATGATATATAGTTTGATGTGTTTCATTATTTCTCCACTTGGGTGCACTCTTACAATATTGCGATCTTATTTGGCAATAAATAATATGATCAAAGTGCAGTGAATGAACTTAACCTCACATTTCTGATTTGTTTTCAAACATCGCCGTTTACATTAAATATGTAAATATTTTAAAATAACTATAGTGAAACAATGATTTGTGAGTAAACAGCTTAATTTTATTCGTTAAATAATCCTAACAAATGCCATTCTTGATTTCCAAATTATCGATAATTTGGAAATCATTCGTGGCATTACTTATGACTATTTAACTCATGCCCCAAATGGGAGTCAATGACCAATCACGTTTCAATGATTTCTGTTTTACAACCAATCAGAGTCGTGTTTCAGGAAATATTTATCACTGTTATATTTACCATATTAAAGAAAGCTCCTCCTTTTTAATATTCTGAACAGGTCTGACCATTATTTTGCAGTGACTGAGCCCGTAAGAAATACGGCTACCAGATTGTATATATAGTGCATGAATGTCAACACATGCCACATGCGGGAGTTAATATAAAAACATTTGTAGCAATTGATTATACCACCAAAAAAAGAAACCACTGTTTGCACTTTCTTAAATGTATTTTTTCCCAGGTAACAATCCAGAAAAATAGAATTGTCATATTTACATCATACGACATCGGAAATGAATTAATAAACATTTTGACGTGTTTCATTTTTTCTCCACTAGAGAGCATTCTTACAATATTGCGTTCCTTTGGCAATAAATAGTATGATCTGGTTGGAGTGATAAACAAAAGAAGCAGATGAAGCGTACCTATCGTTTCTCATTTGTTTTCAAACATCGCCGTTTACATTAAATATATAAATATTTAAAATAACTATAGTTAAATAATGATTTATGAGTAAACAGCTTAATTTTATTCGTTAAATAGTCCTAACAAATGCCACTCTTGATTTCCAAATTCTCTAGATAAATTCACTCCTCACTTCGTGAGTCGTGAATTTATCGATAATTTGGAAATCACTCGTGGCATTACTTATGATACATTCACGAGTCACGAAGTGATATATGTACTACACGTTTGTGCTTTTAAAGTATCCTACATTTTTACAACATCATGTGTAAAACATTATTTGTGTAAAAACAATGAATCAAAGAAATGAAAATAAATACTGTTTTAGTTTTATTTGGTTAGTCGTGACAAATTTACAAGCAACATTCACATCAAGATAAGTTTTATATATAAAAGAGGGGATGTGTTGCTTTTACCTTGTTCTGGAGCTTCTGGATTACACAGATCAATACGACGCGACCAAACCAGTTCAAAGTTTAAAACTTCTATTTACAGACATCAACTACACTGTATTTATATTTATTGTCTGAGGATGTCGGACGACATCTAAGTGTATTAAAAACCTAACTCACTATTAAATTAAACTTTATTATTAGAACCACGTTCACTTCAAATATTATTTATATTACTTTACATCTAACTCATCCTTTTAGACTAGTTTTAAAGTTCGCCGCGCTAGCTCAGGTGGTAGAATTCCTGATTAATTCGTTCAGGTTCAATTCCCGGGTGGAAGGGGTTCCAAATTATATTTATACAATTTTCAGTCTTGAGCCTAAATGGTGTACAATTTTAGTCGCTATATTGTACACCAGATAACTAACTCACGGGCACTACCGAACCAGTAGGTTCATGGCTGCGCGGGCATAAGCTCTCCATACATCCATATCCTGAGCTATTGTTTTCCAATCAGTCCCTGTATAATCTACTTCCATCAAATCATAGTTAATGTTATTCTCCCATCTCATTCTTGGTCTACCAACTGAGCGTTTTCCCCCTGGTTTTCCTACAAGAAGCTTGCATGCACGTCTTTCATTCCCTATCCGTTCCACATGTCCTGCCCATCGCAGTCTAGAGTCATTATTATTATTATTGTTATTATTATTATTATTATTATCATTATTATTATTATGATTATTATGATTATTATTACATCTGGCTTCCTATAAAGACCATGCAGTTTATTGTTATGTAGTCTTCTTCGTTCACCTGTCTGTTCATCTCTCTTTGGTCAAAATTTTTCTTAAGAACTTTATTCTCAAATACTCGTAATCTCCTTTCCTCCCTTAAATTAAGAGTCCATGTTTTGCAAGTATGCACGTGTGTTCAGAAGGCATTGTATATTCACCCGATGGAGGGGGAAACGTTAACCATGGACACCTTCTTGGTGTTTTCCGACACGAATAGGATATGTTCCACCTTCAGATTTAACCTTCTTCTTTCTCTCCATCATCATCCCACATACCAAGAAATTTAAACTACAGAAACACATATACATTTTCCTATGTTCCTATCCATATATTGTAAGTTAATTGGAGATCACTGCGATATATAGTAAGTCTAATGATATCTACAATTTTAAAGTATCTCCCGTCCATTGTCTAATTCCTGTGCAATCGTCAGCGGTGACCGTCTTAGACTACTAAACATATAATCAGAGAGCTCTGCTAGAGTATTTCTAAGATATGGTCCCGAGTTTCTGCTCCCAGCCTATAAGAGACCTTGGCAGCTATCACATGCGGTCCTACAGTAGAAGGTAAAGTAAAAAAAAAAGAAGAAAATTTAGCTCGTTTTAGGAAAAACTTTATATCTTATCTAAAGTTAGGCTACATTAAATTTCATTGATTCTTAATTTAAGGCTCACATCATGAATTTCAGTGGCGATTTTTTTTATGGAATACATAACGCAGTACATTCAACATGAGTCTTAAAGAGTTAGGAAGAATTATATTTAATGTAACTTTAGACAAGATATAGTATAATTATCTTCCTAGAATGCACTCATTTTTCTTTATTTTTTTATTCATTTTTATTTCACTTTCTACTGTAGGACCATGTTCTGGAACGTGAAGAATTTCACATCTTCACCACACTTAAGCAAGAATAAAGAATTTCAAATATTGATGCACGCAGTATTCTATATCCATCCATCCATCCATAGTAATTCTGCCCGAAGGCTTCCCGTTGCTTTCCACACCGGTGAAGGATGATGATGATGATGATATGGATGATGATGGCCATATGATTTCGGGGACCGTTTGGGCCTTAAAGTTTTCCTAACATTTATCTTAGAGGTGAGGAAAAACCCCCGATAAAAACCTCATCCAGAAAAACTGCCCGACCGGGGATCGAACCCGGACCCGCTGCGTGACAAGGCAGCACGCTACCTCGAGACCACAGCGGTGGACGTATTCTATATCACAGATTTAAATATGCTGTTCGGTAACTGAATATGAAAGTGTTAATCATTAAATACAAGTTATTCTGAAAGAATTGCTTATATTATACAGAATGGAAACGACTTGAGGTCGTGTGTTGAGAACTCTGATGTTAGTACACTATGTTCCTCTACATATTTTACAGTACTAATTATCATCATCATACTCATTTCAAGGTTTAGGCGATTCGCCTTTTCCGAATTCACAATGATTCCTTCCATCTCTTCCTAGGTCTTTCTACATCCCTTAATCCCTTTGGTTTATAATGATATGCTATCTTGGACAATTCTCTGAACATGCTCTTCCCAGCCGACGCGGTGTTGTTGAATTCTATCATTTATTATTGAATACATTTCTAATTCACATTTCTAATTCTAATTTTTTATTTCTTCATTTCTTACGTGGTCCAATTTTGTTCATCCCTTGGTCCTTCTAAGAAAATTCATTTCTGCACTTTGTTTGTATTCTACTCGAACTCCTCTTATTTGTTACCCAGGACTCACTACCGTATAAAAGTATCGGTACCACCATTGTTTTGTAGAACTTCACTCTTGCATCCTTCCTTTTTTTAATTTTTTAGTGTTCTATTGATGGTGCCAAATATCATTTGACATTTTAATTTCTAATTATATTCATACCTTCCATCCATCCATAATAACTCTGCCCAAGGGCAGGTCTTTCACTGCAATCATAGCATTTTCATGCTATGCTTTGCAACTTTACTAGGGAATTATAGGGGTGGTAGCTTCCCGTTGCTTTCCATACCGGTGAAGGACGATGATGATGATGGCTGGATGATTTTTGGGGACCGTTGGGCCCTAAGCGTCCTGACATTTGTATTGCAGGTGAGGAAATACCCCGGAATCCGCCCGACCGGGAATCGAACCCGGGCCCGTTGCGTGACAAGGCAGCATGCTACCTCGAGACCACAGCGGTGGTCTATATTTATATAAGTACTAATTATATTTAATCATTTTGTAGCTCTTGGCTTGAGTAACACTAATATAAAAGATAACGTTAATATTATAAACCCAACTGGATTTCTTAGGCTTAAAGGACCTTCGGGACTTGGAAAATCTGGTAGCGTTTATCTAGCCGAGCGTTAGTATGAGGATGTACAGTTATACATGTGTTGAAATAAACAAAGGAAGTCTTATTTTAAACTATTTTATTACTAAAGTATAAATAATTAGAAACCCTAAATATTCTAGCCCTAAATCTAATCTAAGCCTATATTAAACCTACAGTACTTCCTTGGGGGAGGGGGTTGAGAAGAGGGAGTTGTGGAATTTTTAAATCTAACCAAATCTACATGATTAAAAATGTTATATCCCTTTTCTAACATATAGTTTCAAAAATGTTAATGGTACTTGATTCAAAATATAAAGGTTTGGACTACATTATTAAGAAAAATGGTCGGTGACTTACCCTTCAGCCGTTTACACACACAGACAGACACGAGACCCTCACTTCTCAAGTGTTATATATTCAATTTTGACCTCGAATTACCCTAACTGTACTCACTAACATTCCAATGAACTAAATGTAGGGATGTTTACAGTTAGCTTAAACAAGACTTTGCTCTGAACTATATCATGTCTATACTCTATCTCAACAGACTTTGAATGTTTAAACTCTATTTCAAAAGACTTTGCTTAAATAATTAAAATAATCTATAAAACAATAAAAAATCTATATAAAAGACTATGTATTCATAATAGTTAATAATTCTTATTCTTAATGATTAGTCCCGCGACCACTAAAACGTGAAAACAATAAAATTAACACTTCTTGATTCCATTGAAAATTTCAATTTATAATTATGCCAGTAATAATAATAATAATAATAATAATAATAATAATAAAATAATAATAATAAAACAAAATAATAATAATAATAGTAATTAAAATAATAATAATTATTATTATTACTATTATTATTATTATTATTATTATTATTATTATTATTATTATTATTATTATTTATATACAGATTTTCAATGTTTACACGCCTTTCTGTGCCTAAACGTTTATTTTACTTATCCACTTGCCTCTATCCATCCACTCCATGTCCTCCAGTCCTCTTCTTCTCATTCCAGTTCTCATTTCTTGCATCCACGAGTTTCAAAATCTTTCTTTCCTACTTCTTCCAGGTGGGCACCATTCCAATGTTTTTCTGGGTAACCTTTCTTTTTGCATTCATCGTACATGCCCATACCAACCTAATTGTTTGCATCTTATACAATCTATTATTGAATATCTAATATTCATTGTTTTTCGTTTAATTTGGGTTGTAAGGGGTAGTGACGTGTGTATAACCTCTCCTACCTAATTCTCATCCTCACCTTCTCGTGGTACAACCCGTTTTCACAAACGAGGCTCTGAGGACCGAGTCACGGCGGTATAACCGTTCCATCAGGTACTGAGTAAATGCGGTATCCTAATGTCTGTCCAGAGACTAAAAGGTAGCAGCCCTACCACTGGACTACTTAGCGTCAGGCCAGTAACCTGTCCTAAGGAACTTCAAAACTACTTTCAAGTCTCAACACGAAAAAAGCCAGAAGGAATTGAAATATGACGACCCACAGCAAAGAAATATGGTTAAAAGAAAACGGCACCAATGATATTGTAAGATATGCAACCTGGAATGTCCGAAGCATCCATGAAAAAGAAGAGGAACTAGACAGTATATTTAAAAATAGAAACATTGATATTGCAGTAACTACAGAAACTAAGAAGAAACTTAAAGGAACGAAAGAAACACAAAATTATGTACAAATATATAGCGGTGTCAACAGGAAACCCATGGACAAGCTGGAGTAATGATTTGGATTAATAAAACCATAAGAAATAAAATTCAACACTACACTTACTGGAATGAAAGAATATTAGAGCTTCGACTGAAAATAAATAGAGGTAATTTGACAGTTCTTGGTGTATATGCACCAGAGGAAGGCCGTGAAGAAGACAATGAAGAATTTTATAAAATATTACAAGAAATTTATAGCAAAATTAATAGAAATGATTACATTCTCATAATAGGAGATTTAAATGCCAGAGTGGGCAATGCTCAAGTCAACAATAATATTGGAACATTTGGCGAACCAACCAGCAATAGGAATGGGACAAGATTAACTGATTTTGCTATCTACAATGAACTGAGAATAACGAATACCTTTTACAATCATAGAAACATACATAAGTATACCTGGCATCGTCAGGACTCAAAATCAATCATTGATTATTTCATTGCAAATAATAAGATTTTTAAATTGTTTCTCGATGTCAGAGCCTACAGAGGATATGATATTGGTTCAGATCACTACCTAGTAGAAGCAAAAATAAGATTTCCACCAAGATGGTTAAAAAAGAAGAAACAACAACAGAGCATAGAACAAAAGTACAAGGTAAAATTATTTTATGATGACAGCATTAAATGGTTATATTCGAGAAGAATTCAGCAATATATGGCTACAACTCCAGAAAGTAATGATGTCGAAGAAGAATGGAAAAACATTAAAATGATATTCAAAATGCAGCTAATGAAACTTTAGGAAAAGTAAATATACAACAAAGAAGAAATAGAACTCTAAAAATCTGGGATGATCAAATAAAACAATTGATTGAAGAAAAAAATGCAGCTTATAAAAAATATTTGAACACAAAGACAGTAGAAAATGAAATAGAATTCAAACGCTGTAGAGCTATTGCTAAGAGGGAAATAAGAAAGAGACATAGGAAAACATGGTTAAATTTTGTTACAAATTTAGAATCAGATTTGCATAAGCTCCAACCTAATGCCTTCAAATATTAAAACATTTGAATAAAGATATTAAAGAATCTACCAAAATTAATTGCGGAGTAACAAAAGAAGATTTTTTCAATTATTATAAAAGTCCTTTGGACTGACAATAGCTATGAAGATACAATTTTCCGAAATAATAATGAGACAGATTCCATAATATCATTGGAAGAATTGAACAATAGTTTAAAGAAATTAAAAAATGGGAAGGCAACTGGCACAGATGGCTTGAATTCTGAATTGTACAAATATGCAGGCAAACAGTTTCATGAAAGACTGTTGTCCTTCTTTAATAATGTATTAAAAAAATGCAGATATACCACAAGAATGGAAGACAAGCATTGTTATACCCCTGTTCAAGAAAGGAGACAAGAGAAAAATGGACAACTATAGGGGAATCAGTTTGTTAAACACATGCTACAAAATTTATGCAGACATTTTAAATGGAAAATTGAAAAGTTTCAGTGAAAAATTCCTTATGGAATGTCAAAATGGATTTAGAAAAGGACGATCTTGTATTGATTCAGCATTTTCTGTTAAACTATTGCTTGAAAAAAGAAGATAATTCAACTTAGAAACACATTTTGCTTTCATAGATTTTGAAAAAGCATTCGACACAGTCAAGAGATCAAAACTCTTAAATATATTGGAAGACAGAAATATACCAAATTTACTTCGGCGGAACATACAAAATATTTACAAAGACAACACCATAAAGATTAAATTAAATAACAGATTTTCTGAAGAAGGAATTACAAATCGTGGTGTGAGACAAGGCTGCCCCCTATCCCCAACACTTTTTTGCAATTTATATCAATGAAGTAATATGTTGCTGGAACAAAAACATATAAATTTGGAATAAGAATATCAGAAAATAGAAAATTAAAGACCCTATTGTTTGCAGATGATCAAATAATAATAGCAAATTCCGAAGATAATCTACAGAAAGGTCTGTATGAACTTAACAGAATTACAGAAGATTATGGATTAAAGATATCTACAGAAAATACAAAAATTATGGCATTTCAAGGTGTAGATCCTGTCAGAAGTAAAATTGTACTGGACAATAAAATTTTGGAGCAGGTGAATAATTTTACATATCTAGGATGCAATATCTCATATGAAGAAGAAAAGGATGTAAATGCAAAAATATCTAAATTTTTAAGAATTTTAGGGTTAATAAATTCTATCTTCAAGCCACTGTTAGTCCAAAAGCATTCAAGACTGAAAGTGTATAAAACACTGGCTCTTCCAACTCTTTTGTATGGTAGCGAAGTATGGACGTTGAAACAGAAGGATATACAGAGACTTAGATCTGCTGAAATGAGATATCTTCGGAGGACTGCAGGATACACACTACTAGATCACAAAAAAATGAAGACATCTTAGAAGAATTACACATGGAATCTTTAGAAACAAAATTTCTGATTATAAGTCAAGATGGATGCAACATGTTCATCGAATGGAAGATCACAGAATACCCAAACAAATGTTAAGATATCAACCTGCAGGAAGAAGAAGACCAGGACGTCCACTCAAAAGACTTCTGGATGGTGTTTCTCTTGAGGCCGAAACAGGTCAACAAATGGCCTAAATTCGTGAATGTACTATGATGATGATGATGAGTATTTCTCTTTTTTCTAATAGCAATAATAATAATAATAGTAACAATAATAATAATAATAATAATAATAATAACAGCAATAAAAGATAATAATAATAAAAATAATATTATACAAAATAAAGCAATGTAACTAACTTAGCAGTAATTCCGCTAAGAGGGCCAGAAATCAATCTGGGATACATATCTGTTCAATTAAAATCACAGTAAGAGTAATAAAAACAAGACAAAAGAATGTAAAAATTGATCCCGATCGTATTTCGACCTTGAATAGGGCATGATCAGTGTGATCACTGTATCTGTGGTTTTAACTAGACAGATCTGCTTCCCAGACCGATTGCTGATTCTTTTAGCGGAATTGCTAAGGCACATTGGTTTCTTTTGTATATTATGAATTTCTACAAATTTACGCCTGATTCCATTAATAGTAATAATAATAATAATAATAATAATAATAATAATAATAAGCTACACATAAATAATTCAATAATAGTGAGAAGTACTGTCACATGCGGAGCTGAAGTTTGGAAATTCAAGGAAAACCTAGAACAAAAGATTATGTCGATGAAAATGAATTTCATAAGGATAGCACCAAGATGTTCAAAATTACAAATAATAAGAAATACTGTCATACGAGAAAAAATAATATTAATTATTCAATAGTAAACTACATAAGATAAACAAATTAAATTGGTATGGGCACGTACGATGATGCAAGAAGAAACGCTACCCAGAAAAAAACATTGGAATGGTGTCCACCTGGAGGAAGAAGGAAAGGAAGACCTCGAAATTCGTGGATGCAACAAATATGAACTGGAATGAGAACAAGAGGACTGGAGGGCATGGAGTGGATGAATATAGAGGAGTGAAGAAAAAAAATAAAACTTTAGGTACAGAAATATGTGTAAACATTAAAAATATATATAAATAATAATAATAATAATAATAATAATAATAATAATAATAATAATAATAATAGATACGTACAAATACCAATAACAATTATTCCAATAATATTAATTATTATTATAGTAATAATTAGAACAACAATAATAAAATAAATGCAATACAAATATTTTCTATATTTTTAACCACCCTTTTTATATGAGACTAGGGAATCTATTATAGAACTATATTGTTAGTTTGAGAAACGATGATTTACATGCATTACAAATCAACTCTTTATACAGCTAAAAAAAAAAAACGTGTCATAAAAATTTAACTGTTAATAAAATTTAGACAGTTGTCCTACGCCTGGAAATGGCAAAAATGATTGGACTGTTGTGCGCTAAACTAAATGTAGAAGCCAAAACGATATCATATTGCTGTAAATGAAGGGAGTAATTGTCTCCCCGAAGTAATTGTGTCGCCATTAATCACAGAGCCGCCATGAATCAATACGTCAATCAAAAACTGTGAAGGGTTTAAAGCTAAAACCACAATTCAACCGAGATCCATTACAAAATTACTAAATAACCGAACGAAGCTAAATTCCCATCTTTACTACGATAGGCGGTAACAACAAATACTCTTTGTCTCAGGGATTATAATTCATAACATATCACGGAACAAAATGGCCAACTATCGTTATATTTTGTGGAACATGAGCAGAATATTTAGATCCTTGATAATGATAGGACCGCTGATAATTACTTTTTATCTAACATTATAACAATCAGTGACGCTTCAGTTCATAGTTACTACTCAACAAAACATATACTTTATACTCGTATTCTAACGAAACACAAAACAGGCTATCAAAACATAAAATACAAGTCCAACTAAACGTAAAATACACTTTAATGATGATAATGTTCGTTGATTTATCTGTTATATTTTCCAAAGTCCATATTATTCTCTCTCTTAACATATCGTTTCCGCAATAAATAAACTTCATTAAATATAGTAAATATACAACATATACTAGAATACTCTGAACGTAGATAAAATATTGTACACACACGTTACAAAATTATATTAAGTACCTCGTTGCTGTTAGAGCACTCCCGAGCATCTCGTTACTAAACTTCTGCTTTTGTAACTAGTCTAAATATTAAATGTTATTTAATTTCCTTTACGTAGAAGATAAAAACAAATACTTTAGTGACGGTTGTTAAGATGAATATATCCGGCTATTATAAATTGTAAGTAAATTTATTTATCAAAATAAATAAGAACCTGTTAATATTCTAAATTTTCAACAAATATTTGAATTGTAATATATTTGACTCTACTGATTAAAGTGCATTATGGAATATTTCGAAATATACAATTAAAGCTGTCTTTTGTTTGAAATATGTAAACTTTTAAAGTGTTAGCCAATAGGAACAAATATTGAAGTTACGTGAAGTAAAGGTTCAACAGCTAAAAATATGTGAAAAAATGCAAGCTTAATATGAACAGATGGAATCGTGCTTCGAATATAGTTAAAACGATTAATAAATAAAAAATAAACGAAATTTAACTCATACTTTCTGGAACTCATATAATGAATTAAATAAATAAACAGTATAATCGCTGAGGATATTTTAACTCTTAATATTTTGTAAACCATAGTCTTCTTCTTCTTCTCCACTTCCAGGTTTAGGCATTAGTTGCCTCTTCCGTCTTCACTAATATACCTAAGACCATCTCTTCCGAGGACGTCCGACATCTCTTCTTCCTCTCGGAAAATAATGTAAGATTTTATTTGGTAATCTACTTTCTTCCATTCTTTCTACATGTTCTTTCCACTGAATCTTGTTGTTAAATACATTCTCTATTATGGAGTAGATCTGCAGTTCTTCACGGATATCCTCGTTTCTTATCTGGTCCATTCTAGTGCAGCCTTTTACTCTTCTTAAAAACGTCATCTTGGCTGCTTGGATTTTACTTTCTTGTTTGGTATTGGCAGCCCCATCAATGGTCTACTCTGCATAGCGTTGGTACCGCGATCAGAGGAAAACATATTACTCCTAATTCTTCACAACAGAAACTCGGACGGACTGTTAGCCATAGATATTGATTAAATATAGTCAAAATAAAATAGGCCTTAAAGTTTCCTGACATTAATCTTATAGGTGAGGAAAAATTGCGACATAAACATCACTCAGGAAACCTGTCCCCGGGCCCGCTGCGTGACAAGGCAACACGCTACGACGAGCCCACAGCGGTGGACTTGCGGTTTAAATGTTAAGGTCTATATTTCGTTTCGCAGCTGAAAGATGGAGTGTTTTCATCTAGATGGCGGTCGTGTAGAAAGGCAGTAGAATATGTGTAAAACTTCACAATAACAATGACTTTTCGATCATTGCCTTACTTCCTTGAAATGGATAGTGACTTTAGAGACACCCCGTATTAATTAAAGTTTCAGTTTGAAAGATTTTACTGGATCACACTCTGTGTGTAAAGTAATTGAGGAGGTCTAGGTATATAAGATGAGAAGACTTTCCTGAATTTCCGGACAATCTCCAAGTTCGCTTTGTGTCACAGAAAAAGATTGTCTCCCGGAATTACTGTGAATTTCATTGGATATTCTCGTCCATTTGTTGGCTCTCTTTAATTACTTGTGACAATGCATCGGTTGAGCTATTTTTCACCATTTTCTTTCTCTGTTCAGCGTTCAGTATTCATGTTGTTTGCTTGAAATCTGCACTTCTCTTTTCCGCTTTCTGTTCCAAAACAAATTCCAGATGAAAATGCACTTTGGTTATCATCAATAAAAGTTAATTGAATACTGAATCCATTATTTTTACAGACATAAAAAATACAATTATCGGCAGTAATCTCAGTGGACATTTGATTTTATGGATATATTTTAAAATAAAAGTATCTACAGAAAACAAAAACTTTTTTGCGCGATAGTGCGTTTTGTGGTACTTACCAGCAATGGCGACCATTACTGGAAGTTCAACTTCCTACATTTCCGGGTTGCCAACCTAAATAACTATACTGTAATATTACATTTACAGCTACGTATAATGTATTATACAGAAAATATCCAAAAAGTGGTGTTAATACACATTATGCGAAACAAATCACTGAATTTTAAATGAACTGAAGTTTATTTGAAACAAAATAAAACAATAAATACGTAGTTGTGGCCATGTTATCAATTTTTCTCAAGGCCTCCTGTTGTTTCAACTAATAAACATTGCCCACATTGTTAACGTTAATCAATTGTTTATAATGAACGCACATATTTCCAACAAAAATGTTATTATTTTGAAAACACCATCGCGCAAAAAATAATGTACAACGCACGTTTGTGAAGTGTTTTACAGAATCTCTGAAATTAAAAACCTCGCTGTCGCTCGGTTTTAAAGAACTTCCTCCTTTCTGTAAAAACCATTTCCTAACCTCGCATCGTAATATACTATAGTAGGAATATATATACAGTCAATATGCCCATTTCACCAATAAATGTTTAAAATGGTCAACTAGTTTCTACAGCCAAGCTGTCATTCTCAAGACCAGATATTGACTCTTGAGAATGACAGCTTGGCTGTAGAAACTAGTTGACCATTTTAAACATTTATTGGTGAAATGGGCATATTGACTGTATATATATTTTAATATTGTATCACCAAGAAGATCAATTGTGTACTAAATACTATAGTAGGGTTTGATTAGACTTTTTCATGATAAAATATTCCTATTACAATTCCTAAGTGGACCAATCTCATGAGTAAGTGGTCAGTGTTTCTGACTGAAGTTCACGAGGTCCCGGGTTTGATTCCCAGTCAAAACTTAATAATTGTTTCTTAAAGGGTTCCTGTGGTTGCCCATGGTCTGGAATTTAGGTCAAGATTAGGTTAAGGACTCTCCTGGCCACCATTATCATTTACCATCCATCATATCATCGGGGTAACATAACTCTGCCTTCGAGGAGACCCAACATGAGAAATGGATTGCAATTTCGCCAGTCTCAAGGAATAAAACTAGAAATGTAATAAAATACAACCTGGTAGCATTGAACAAAAAATCCTAAGCTTAATTAAAACAATAAAATGCTAATAATTAGTATCTGAAATATTGAAATTTCGTATTTCAATTTGAGATATTATAAATTTGGTTCACCGATGTGATTTCGGGATTGTGTAGCTGCCTCGTACGCAGTTCGATCCCCGATCGGGACAAATTTACTGGGTGATGTTTCTTTGAGTTCTTTCTCCTTTACGATATGTCAGGAAACTTTAAAGCCAAAACAGTTCCCGCACATAATGTGACCATCATAATCATCATATTCGTCATGTTTATCATGAATGTGTGAGTGAATGGCGTGTTTGTCCTAATGTTTTATCTTGAAGGAGCCCTGGATTGAGTTTATCACTCATTCGGTGAGGCCCTCCATGTCCTTGTGAGGTCAGAAAAGTATTGTGTTGTACATTTTAAAATCTCTGTCCCGACATGTCGTGCCATTCTATGGCACGGGTGGTCTGAGTATTGTAAATGTAACCATGAGGTTAAACTATCATAGAATGGCAAAAAGTAGAAGTTCTAAACTTTAAGATGAGGAATGCCAGGTCTTGTAATATGATATCAATCCATTCGTCTAACGGAAATAAATAATGTAGAGTCGATTTTGCTGATACTGAACAATTAAGCAGTGGTATAATCTGTAGTTATATTCTATGGATGCTCTGATAGTTTTATTTATCAATATCCGTATAAACAATGAATCATTTCAAAAGAGAACAGTTATTAAAAACACAATTTTCTAATTTGTCAATTTGACTGATATTTTATTAGATGCTATACAGTGTTATACAAAATTTTCGCAGTCATATTCAACATTGTTAGAACAAACCATATGGTTACTGCACTTATGGATACACATATTTCCAAGTATGTATATTATAAATGCTCGATATGTGCTTCTCTGGTGACGCGGCAGAAGTTCAACAGCACTTGCTACACTGGTATATGGGCGTAGCGACGTGGGTGGAGCACTTGCTACACTGGTACATGGGCGTAGCGAGATGGGTGCAGGGGAGTGCGGTCACACTGGTCCCAAATCCTATGATCAATTAAAATGAAACAATTCATTCATTGCGTTTTCTTGAAGTTCTGATAAACCACGTACAGAACCGCATACAGGAAAATTCATATGGGGTTATGCAGATTGCTAGGTAACTCAATGTATGAAAATTATTAATAAATTACAATAGGAAGTAACATTATGAGGTTATTCTTAATAAATAAGGTGAACCTGGTGCATATTACCTCATAAAGATTTGTGTTCCAATATTTAGGATGTGATATAACTTATAGAGAAAATAAAGATATAGGCTAGAAAATAAAGTAAATAAATGTTAGGCTATTTGTGGAACCATAAAAAGAACCTTAGGTCGGAAAACAAGGTAAGATACGAAACTTAAATTATATAAAACAATGGCTGTTCCATTGTTGTTGAAAACAATGGCTGTTCCATTGTTGTTGTATGGAAGTGAAAATTGGATAATGAAATCAAGGGATAAAAGCATGATACAGACTGCGGAAATGCTGTTTTTACGTAATGTGAAAGGATGCACAAGAGCGGATAGAATAAGGAATGAAACTATACGAGAAGAATTAGATATATATAAAATTGAAGATAAAATCAGCGAAAATAATAAGAAATGGACAGAACACTTAATGAGAATGAACAACGAAAGAATACCAAAAAGAACCTTCCTGTATAATCCCAGAGGAACAAGAGATGTTGGCCGACCACGTAGAAGATGGGCTCCACTTTTAACTTCGCCGGAACAGGCTGCATAGCCTAAACCTTGTAGTAGAAGAAGAAGAAGAATATTTGTTTCATTTCACATGTTTCGATATGCTGTACAAACCATCGTCAACTTTTCAGATTCTTGATTTTTTTGTTGTCGGCAATATAAAATTATAAAATTCAACAATGTGAAAAAGCTGACGATGGTATGGACAGCACATCCGAAAATGTCAAAGGAAAGACAAATATTTATGAGGAAATATGCACCACAAGGTAAAGTTTTTCCATATAGTTATGCTCTTCAAGTTAGTACCAGCTACTATATTAAATTCGGCCGCGGTGGACTAGTGGTTATGTTTCTTGCCTCTTGTCCCGAGGGTCGCACAGGATCAAACCCGGCCGGGGCCGATGGAATTTTTATTTTTGGATGGAAAAATCCAAGTAGCAAGGCCTCTGGGAGGGACTTAGCAAGGCCTCTGGGAGGGACTCTAAGCTGTGTGACTTGATTTCGAAGACTTTCTTACTTGCCTGCTAATGTCTCATTGGGTCGATACGTTGACCGCATACTATTGATAACATCTTTGATAAATAATAGTAACTAAATTAACTTAGTGTACTAGTCCTAACAAAAGAAGAAGCTAAGGTACAATATTGGGCTGTTACGACATTGTAGATAGATAGACTATAATAAATATTGTTAAACGCTAACACGTGTGAATATAAGAAAGTTATTTACATTACAAGGATTAAAATTAATATTTTACTGATAAGTTGAGACACCAACGCCGGGATTTCCTATTAAATTCGCAAGACTCTTTCAATTGCCGATATCATACAGCTCTACGTATTTAACAATGTCAAGATGTATTTTGCGGAGCCGGTCGTTATCCAATTTTACATACGTAAAAATCTGCTCAGAATATACTCGACCGATTTGTACTAACTTATAAAATGTATCAAAATAATTTAAATGTAAACAATAAATATATGTTTGTATAATTTCAAAGCTTATCTTAATGTATGTACTAGGCCTATAAATAATTTGGAATAAATAAAAATAGGCTTTCCTAATTTCTATTTAGAACTTCGTTTATTTGCAGAATTATTAATTTAGTTTGTCGTGGCTTATTCCTGCGTCGGATAAAGTGAAGCTCGTTTTGTTAATATAATCATATATGTTACTGTAATGTTCAGTTTATCGGCATTTGTAAAGACCGTATATCACTGAAATGAGATATCAGAAGAATCACGATCTAAATGTAATGACTCGTCAATGGAACTCCTATCCTTTCAGCTATCCATCTCATTTCTTGATAGTCTTGGCATCCTGTAATTGCCATTGAATTTTCCAAAACAATCTTCATTTACTTTTCTTTATATCTTTAAAAACTATTTTAATGGATTTATTTTTAATCAAGAATATGGCCAAAAAGCATATTTTCTAGTAATAGTTTTAAATATTAATGGCAGATTTGTAAAAAAATCTCTGGGCCGTCTTATGAAACGCTGGAGGGAAAATTTTCTATAGGATCGTAACAGTCCTTTGCCTAATACTTGGAAGGAAAAAGAAGAAGATTTGTAAAAAAGTTCTTATAGTTCTCCGAGGAGGACAATTTTGCTCACTTTAAAAAAAACTGATTGTACCTCATTGTTACATATTTTATTTTTTGACGTGTTTGTTGTAACATTATGTGACGTCCATTAGATCTCTATTATATTAATGGATGCTGCATAGAGATATTTTGTGCTATATTTCCTCCATACTGCATCAGAAAGTTCTTAGAAATCAATATTTACTGTACTTCAATTTTGATTAAAGTCTGGACTTTATTTCTTGCTTTAACTTAAGACTGAGTTTGATGTGGAGATATTGTTCCTGTAACGTGCTTCTCTCCTTTAATAATTTCGCGAGAATCAAATAAGCATTTTAATATTTAAATTATTGTCAGTTCACATGTTTTCGCTAGAAAATAGTCAATGCGATCGCTAGATAAGATTTAATATTTTTATTTGGCTTCCTTGAACAATGGATTAGTATGATCGACCCTTTGGCCTTCATTTGAATATAGTATATTTCTTATAACTCATGTGATCATATTTTATTTAGCATTTTTTCCCTCTATACTGTATCAGAAATTTCTTAGAAAATCAATATTTACTAATTTTTGTTCAAGTCTGGTTTATTGTTTGTATTAACTTAAGATTGAGTTTCATGTGGACATATTTTTCATCAGTTCAAATGTTTTCGCTAGAAAAGAGTCGATGAGATTGCCAGATAAGATTCAATAACTTTTTTGGTTTTCTTGATCAAATGATTAGCATGATCACGGCTTCAACCAATTCTGTTTGGAAACTTCATATTTCCTCGAAGAACCTCTTATACACCGTGTCCACAAATATAGTATCATACTTTAAACTACTACTACGTCGCTTTGGATAATCGTATCTAAATAAAATTGGCGACAATCAAAAGAGAAACTCAAAACGTTTTTGCCTTACCTCATAGACATTAAATGTGGCCCCCATGAGTGACGATGCAGACATCGAGGCGATATTCCCATTCACGCCACACATGTTTCAACACATGTGAAGAAATGGACTGGATAGCAGCAATGATACGAAGCTGGCAGGTTTTGAGGCAATGGGGGCACATAGATACGATCCTATATGTAACCCTACAAAAAGAAGTCACACACCGTCAAGTCAGGTGACCTCGGCGGCCACTTGTGGAAAACATTATCATCATCTCCGGCACGTCCAAATCCATCTTCCTGGAAGCCAGTCATTTAGATGCTCCCGAACATGCAAATGCCAATAACGAGGTGCTCCATCTTGCTGGAAAAGATATTCATTGCCTTCTTCTTGTTCCAATTGTAGAAATAACCATTCAGTGAGCATATCAAGATAATTTGCACCGTTGACAGTGGCCTCTAGAAAGAAAAATGGGCCACAAACTTTACGTTTCGATACGGCACAAAAACATTCACTTTAGGGGAGTCTCTTTCAACTTCCATGATGGTGTTTGGAATCTCACTCCCCCAAGTCCTAAAATAATGCCTGTTCACTTTTCCACTAATGTGGAAAGTTGTCTCATCACTGAAAATGATTTTTTCTGACAGTTCTTCATTATCCTCCATTAGTGCCATGAAATGCTCAGAGAAATCTAATCGCTTTGCATGATCATCAGATTTCAACTTATGCACTAATATGAGTTTGTAGGGGGTGGAACTTCAGTCGTGTACGTAGGATCTTAAGATACGGTGGATTTAGGGATGTTTAACTGTTGACTAGCTCTACGGACAGACTTCTTGGGACTACGCACAAATGCCTCCCACACTTGATCCACAATTCCTGCATCGACAGATGGTCTTCCTGAATGGCATTTCCTTTGAATACATATGCAGCCACGATCCACAAAATCACGGTACCACTTCAAAATTGACTTGTGTGTAGGACCTGATGTTGAAACTTTGCCTAAAAGCACGCTGGACCAGCACAGAACTCTGCGTGGTGTGATATTCCAAAACACACCAACTACATTCTTGGGGGTTCGCCATAACTCCTTAAAACTTATTTCATAACTTCTTAAATAACACAATTTTAAAAGCACAACAAACATTCACATTTAACCTGTCTGTTAAATATCCTACAATGAACCCATACCGACCACAATAAACATGATTAAATTTAGTTTAGTTTCTGTATTGTTGTCCATTATTCTCCATTGTTAATATGCACAAAACGTCTTGAGGTTCTGTTCTGATTGTCATCGATTTCATTTAGATACGATTATCCAAAGAGATGTAGTAGTAGTAGTTTGAAGTATGATATTATATTTGTGGACACGGCTATTTATACTCGTAATAAGCATAATTTCGTTTCATTTCCTACATGTTTTATAAATTAAGGGAAAACATCCAATTGTAGCAGTTTCTTTACTTGTAGACAGTTTATATGTTCATTTAATTCTTCCTTGGTAAAGTCGTCAATGAATATCGGTACTAGTGGGTCTATACGTTCATATTTAATTTATTGATATTTTCTTTCTTTACTTTCTTTCTTCAAAATAAAGTAATTCGCTTCATAGCAGGAGCAGCTAGAGCCACACTATTAAGACACATTAGACACAAATAACATACCTATCACAAAATAGACCAAATAACAACTCACAGGAGCACTCAATAAAATAAAAGCTTCACAAATAACACAATGGATCCAAAAAAATTACCAAGTTTCCTGAGAACTCAAATAATAATCATTGCTGAAAGCAGATACACACTACCGATGCACTGTGACCAACGTGTGCAATAATCCATCGATTTGTCCATCCGGCTTCCCGAAATACTTACAATGGGACATGTTAAAATGGCCGAAATTATTCAACAGGAATATATGCTTGTCGGTGCGGCGGGTCATGTACTCTAGAGTGAATATTTCAATACTGTTCACCTCTAAAAACCCCACAGTTACTGTCTCAGAGTCAAAACAGAGAGAGCATAGACATGGCTCTTGAGCGCCATCCGATCGCAGATTAACGAATCACTATCTGTACAGCCACTCAGTGCACATATTACACTCTGGAGCCAATGAACATAATCCTTGAGGTTGCTGTATTCTTTCTCGACAGTATCTCTGATATCAGGACCCAATTTTCATAGACATGTAACAACTAGCTGACTCATTGACTCTATCGAGTCAGTAGGTTCATGGCCGCGAGGAAATAGGCTCTCCATACATCCCTATCCTGAGCGAATGATTTCCAATTATACCCTGTATATTTTTTATTTCAGGATTGTTTCTCTTTTTTTACACAGGTATCCTCGACCAAAATATACAATTTTTTCTTGCACACTTCCCGATCTTGCGTGTCTGCTTCTGTCATATTTCTCTTCCTCGTGTTGTCTTGAATTCCCTTTACACACGTTCGCTTTGGTCTACCACGTTTTCTTATTCCAGGAGTTATCCATTACAATTCTTCTTTGTATGTTTCTGTGTCCCTTCTTCTCATTATATATCCATACCATTTTAGTTGGATTTCTTCAATCTCTTGTACAATATCCTTATCTACATTCATTATTTCTCTTATTGTATTTTTTTCTTTATGTAATTTTGATTTCCTTGCCGATATTCTTAAAAAGTCAATTTCTATGACTAATAATTTACTTCTGTGTTTTTGCTTCAACATCCATTTAAATTCCTCAAATCATGGATAATGTTATTCTTCCACCTCATTCTTGGTTTACCAACTGGGCGTTTTCTCCCTGGTTTTCGTACAAGAAGCTTCCATGCACCTCTCTCATCCCCCATACGTGCCATATGTCCTGCCCATGGCAGTCTATGAGACTTAACAGTTATTATATCGGGTGTCCTGTACATATCATGTAGCTAATTATTAAGGCTTGTAACAACACACCCTTTTTTAAATCTAAAAGGACGAGAAATTAACATGAATATACGAACTTAGAGGAACAAATGGATTCTGTTCCTGTATAGGCATATACATACACACACACACACACACACACACACACACACACACACACACACACACACACACACACACACACACACACATATATATATATATATATATAATTTATTTCATTAGATATATGACAATGAACACATTTTATTATTTATTGTTTTTTCCAAATAAATGTATTAATATATTTACAGATATAATAGCACTTTTTTGTTTTAATACTACTATATACCAAAATGTAAGTGAGACAAGGACTTAATACCAGTCTTGTTCAATCTATTTATACACAACATAAAAAAACAGATTCCAAAGATAGTTAAATGGAAAATATATCCCATATATAAGATATGGGCAAGAAAAAAAAATAGATGGAAAATATGGTAAATAGATCGAATAAATATGTATGCCATGAAGACAGAAATTACATTTTAAATATATATATATCATTACGAAAATGTAAAATTTTCGTCCTTTATCAAGTGAGTTTATTAGTTGCTAGCTTAGAATACTCGTATTCTGTAGGTTCGGATTTCAGAGGAAAACTTGAAACAGTTATGAACTTATGAAAGTGTGTCATGCTGATATATGGGTGAAACTTGCAAGTAAAAATCAGTCATTTAGCCTACCACTCCTTTAAAAAATACGTCAATTTTAACGATCCAGATTAATGAAAAACAGGGCAAAGGAAGTTCAATGGCAAGGGAAAAGGATTAGAGATCTTCTAACTCTATATCTTGACATCCATTAGCCTCGTCAATCATGAAGAATGATGGCTTGAAGAACACAGCAAAGGTACATATTACTTGACTTCTTCAGTTGGCAGATATATCAAGTATATACATTTCATATAAGGTCTTTCAGAGTTTTGAATTATATTACGAGAAAAGGCAGGAATCATCTTCAACATAAAATGACGATGCTTTGCTACATTTTTTTCTTCTAAAAGCTAATACGAATGAAAGTTATAATGTGTACCCAAAGACGTAAAAGCGAAATGGGAAAAGAAGGGAGATTTTTATCTTTTTTTTCCCCCTGAAGTTCAGAGTAAGAAAACAAAAGAAATCTAATACCAGTTGGCGTACAGACCTGGAGGGAAGTGACATTCGTTTATTTAACTCAAAATTTCAATTTAATTTCTGTACTTCTTAATCATGTAAGTTCAGTACACTGAACTTCTCTGCGTATGACTTCTCAGATTTCATTTCTCTGGAGATGTTTCAAAAAATTATACCTCCGAATTTCTTTAAAACATGATATTTAATTTAAGATTAACAATAATATCACGTGTTCAGGATTCCTATCTACCTAAACTAAATTAAAACTTTTACTAATAATATTGTCCCTTTCAGTAACAAGCTCTTTAATAATTTAATATGTTTTTAATTATATCCTATAAGTAGGATAGCCAACCAAGACATAAAATTATTCTCCTTTATCTTGTATTGTAAGAACATAGTAGGCTATAAGATCATGGACAATATTTCTTCTGCTTTAGTAAGTCTCGTAGATGAGATGGGCAGGACATTTGGCACGAATGAGGAATGAATGACGTGCATGTAAGCTTCTTTCTAGGAAAACCAGAGGGAAAACGTCCAGTTGGTATATCAATAATGAGGTGGGAGAATAACATTACAGGATAGGGATTTATGGAGAGCTTGTGTCCGCGCGGCCATGAATCTACGGGTTCGATAGTGCCAGTGAGTTAGTAAGTTAGCTTTAGTTGTCTAGTCCGCATGCAGGAGAGCATTAAAACGTGAGTTCATTATAGACGCAGATACTGAAAGGGGTTTAAGTATATTTTTTGTATGTAAAACTGGAAAACTAGCGGTATATAGTTAAATAAGCTACGGATAATAATGAATTGTACCTAAAATAATATAGAAATTAAACGGCTAGAAATTATTCCCAATAAATAGTTACGAAAAAACTTGAAAATTAAATATAAGTTAAAATAGAAATGGATCTAGAAGTGGACAGTACTCGCATTGAAAAAATCAACTAAAGTGTCAAAAAAACTGCATTGAATTGGAAGCCTCAAGAAAAATGTGGTAGAGGAAACTCGAAGAAATCTTGAGTAGATCACATAGAATGGAAAGTATGGAAGTAGGCTAAGATAGTGGCAGAGGACAAGACACAAATAAAGCGTTTTGTGCTTCTCCTATGATCCTGGTAGGAGATTAGGAATTAACTATGATGATCTAACATGCTTACTGTATGTATGATAATAAATTTACTTTCTATTACTATCTATGGAAGAAAAAATCTTGGGCAATTGCTACTTGGAAATGCAGTGTTTGTGCTGGAAGGATCCTGGAACTAAACTGGGGCATTCATTTTGTTATGACTGTTTGGTTTCATGACAATTTATATCCTCGAAGACAAATGGCGAAAGCAAGGTACGAGCCATTTATATAACTCACTGCATATCCTGATATTTTCCTTTCGTTTTTAGATGTTTATTTCATGCTGGAATATGGATATCACTTTCGTTTTGTGGCTACTCTATAAATTTGATAGCGTATTTTCTAAAGGCGGCAGTTCCATCTCATATCTATGGATGTGAAACCTGGACATTACAAAGGCAAATAGTAAACAAATAGAGGCAGCTGAAATGAAGATGTTGAGAGCAATAGCAGGATACCAAAGAACCGATAAAAATAAAAAACTAAGATACATGAACAGAATTTAATATATTTAATCTCTGTGAAAGAATAAAATATTTTCAAAATGCTTATCTTCAGCACGTATTAAGAATGAATGGACAGCGCATACCAAGAAGGATGTATAATTATAAACCAAAAGCGAGAAGAATGTTGGGAAGACCATTGAAGAGATGGAAGGACCAATTCGACCTATAATGAGATCGGAACAGGCAATTGGGCTTAATCCTTGTTGTTGACGATGATGATTTTCTAAAGGTTCTTACTCCAAAAAATTCCATCGTCATATTTACTTGAAATAAGGTGTGGTTGTATCATTAAACATGACTGATTTTGAACTAGCGCTTCAAAACCAGCTATATTAACAAGCTCGATCGACTGTTATTAAACCAAACTTTCTTTTTTACAGTGAAATATTGGAGAATAATTTTACATAGTGTCTATAATGTCCTATTACTATTACAATCAAGTACTGCTAAAATCCACACGACATGGTACAATGGGGTTTTGTTTTACAAATTATTCTATATAGATATCTTATAATTTAAATATAGGTGTAGCACATACGAAAATTTATTACAATCAATTGGAACTCATAATTCCGTAATTGTTTAATTTTTAATTGTTCAATAGGTATGCTTTTGGAATATAGGAATATGTACAACAATTTTAGTGGGTCAATGTTTGTAGTGAATTAAAATTACAATACGATAAACTTTAATAACAAAAGCGTCTCATTCAAATGAGTACTGTACTTTATTTATCATGTCATAAACAATATTATTTATCTACTATTAGAACAATCAGTGACGCTTTAGTTCGTAGTTACTAGGAGGAAAAAAAAAACTATATTATATTCCAACAAGAACACAAAATACGCTATCAAAACATAAAAGTACAGGTTCAACAAAACGTAAAATACACTTTAATGATGAATTATATATGCATAACAACAACGTTTGTTGATTTATCGTGTATTTTTGTTTAAAGCCCACATTACTCTTTATCTTGTACCGTTTCAGCAATAAAATACATTTCATTAAATATAATAAGTATATAACACGTACTGAAGTAATCTGAACGCAGGTAAAATATTGTAGACAACACGTTACAATATTATGTTTAGTAACTAGTCGTCTAAATAACTATTGTAATTTAATTAAGTTAACAAAAATTAATAAAACAGAAAATAAATAAAAATATACATTTTTACAGAAGTGTTTAACCCGTAGTTTTTCTTAATGATTTTGAGATAAATTATATTATTTAGAATAAAATTTGTTTTATTTATATATTAATACAGTAAATTATGTATTGGACTATAAAGGAAATATATTGACTTAGGTTTTCACGGCCGGAGTTGCTATGATGATCATGCAGTAGATTTCCGGGCTGTTGGCCGGACAACCCTTGAGGATGCCGGACGCAGTCTCTGGCGAAACGTTGGGGAACTACAAGCCTCAAGACCACGGCCAACAGCCCGGAAATCTACTGCAAGATCATCATAAAGGAAATAATTTGCACTGTTTCATCTGCAATAACAACTAGCAGAGTTTTGTAATAAAAATATTCTATGGCATAATCTGGTATCTTTTTGTTATTATTATACTATTATTATTATTATTATTATTATTATTATTATTATTATTATTATTATTATTATTCCGATTGAAGGTCTTTCCACTTTTCAACGGTTGCCCTTTTACCAACCGGCTGCTTGCCCTTCACATCCACATGTGTCAATCACAGAGGTAGATGATCAACAGCCAGTGTAGGGGTGACATGTGGTTAGCATGTCGAGTCCCCCAGCCGTTAGAGCTGGTTCCTCAACCTGGAGCCGCTACTTATTGTAGCTATCCAATTGCCTCACGATGCTGGGTGGGCACCGGTCCCATGCTGGCCGAAATACCATGAGAAAATTTCTCCCCTCCTGGAGACTCGAACCAGCGCAAGTCCCGTAGCTCTGCGCCAAGGCTTCCTACCTTAACCGCTCGGCTATTATTATTATTATTACTACTACTACTTTCGAGGAAGACCTCGAAACTCGTGGAGGCAAGAAATAAGAACTGGAATGAGAACAGGAGGACTGGAGGAAATGGAGTGGATACGTAGATCCGAGTGGAGAAAGAAAATAAAACTTTAGGTACAGAAAGATGTGTAAACATTAAATATCTGTATATAAATAAATAAAAAGTATTACTTGTGTTTGTTTTAAATTGATCTCTTAAATAATATTTGTATTCTTCGTATTATAAAAATTATAATTTAGAATACAAGTATGATGCATGCGTAATAGCATTGTTAAAAAACTAACTCACTGGCACTATCGAACCCGTAGGTTCATGACCGCGCGGACATAAGCTCTCCATACATTCCGATCCTGAGCCAATGTTTTCCAATCATCTCCTGTATAATCTACTTCCCTCAAATCATAGTTAATGTTATTCTCCCACCTCATTCTTGGTATATTGTTACAAATATTTCTAATTATTGTAGTCCTAAATACCTTGATCCGACGGCGCAAAAAAAGTTACAACATTCCTCTAACAGAAAAAATATTCACATCTCCGCAGTTATAATTATAAGAAACAATATTTAAACTCTAGATAATTGCAAATTACTCAGAAAAGACAATATTGCTCCATTTTCTTACAATCAATCCGCGAATTTTTTTAAGATTCGAAAAAAGTACATATTCGGAACTCGATTAATACATTTATAGCTATATTTATTTCATTCTTATATAATAGTATATTGGTATTGGGAATTGGTATTTACAGAATAGAGGAAAATGTTTAAAACTGAGCGATGGTAAGGTTTTTAATTTCCGAGATTCTGTAAAACACTTTACAAGCGTGCGTTGTACATTATTTCTTGCGCGATGGAGTTTTCAAAATAATAAATAGTTGTAAAATAACATCTTTGTTGGAAATGTGTGCGTTTATTATAAACAATTGAGTAACGTTAACAGTGTGGGCAATGTTTATTAGTTGAAAGTACAGGAGGCCGTGAGACCAATATTATTGATAAAATGGCCGCAAGTACGTATTTATTGTTTTATATTGTTCCAATAAAGTTCAGTTCATTTAAAATGCAGTGATTTGTTCCGTACAAAGTATATTAACACTTACTTACTTACTTACTCACTGGCACTATCGAACCCGTAGGTTCATGGCCGCACGGACATAAGCTCTCCATACATCCCTATCCTGAGCTAATGCTTTCCAATCATTCCCTGTATAATCTACTTCCCTCAAATCATAGTTAATGTTGTTCTCCCACCTCATTCTTGGTCTACCAACTGGGCGTTTTCCTTCTGGCTTTCCTACAAGAAGTTTCCATGCACGTCTTTCATTCCCCATACGCGCAACATGTCCTGCCCATCGCAGTCTATGGGACTTAACTGTTCTTATTATATCTGGCTTCCTATAAAGACCATGTAGTTCATTGTTATGTAGTCTTCTCCATTCACCTGTCTGTTCATCTCTCTTTGGTCCAAAAATTTTCCTAAGAACTTTATTCTCAAATACTCGTAATCTCCTTTCCTCCCTTAAAGTAAGAGTCCATGTTTCGCACCCATATAATATAACTGGTAGAATAATAGTTTTATATATCTTCAGCTTAACGTTTTTTGAAAGAAGTTGGGACATCAAAAGTCTCTGCAATGCATAATAGCATGCATTTCCAGAATTGAGCCTATGTTTAATTTCTTTGTGCATCTCATTACTATTTGTGATTATTGTTCCTAGGTATTTGAATTCAGCCAATTCCTCAAAATTTCCCTCATTTGTCATTAGCTGTCCATTTCCATTATATAATGTATTTCTACGTGTGACCATATATTTAGTTTTACTAATATTTACTTCCAGTCCTAATTTCGTAGTGTTACTCAATAGTGTGTGCGTGTTGGCCTTTAGTATCTCCTCGCTATCGGCCAGTAGTACTACATCATCAGCATAAACTAACAGCTTATTAATACCATTCAGTTGTAAGCCTTCCTCATTCTCTAAAGATTTAATGGCATGCTCTAGTACAAAATTAAATAGTAGAGGAGATAGTGCATCTCCTTGCTTCAACCCATTCTGCATTTCAAAAGTGTCTGAAAACTGTTTGCCTACACGCACCCTACTCGTTGAGCCATTTAGACACATTCGTATAAGTCTAACTAACTTTTTAGGAATTCCGAACTCCAGCAGGATACTATATAACTTCTCCCTCTTAATTGAATCATATGCTTTTTGGAAGTCTACGTATAGTTGATGTACAGTACCATTATATTCCCATTTCTTTTCTAAAATCTGTCTTATACTAAAAATCTGATCTGTTGTAGACCTGTTTCTTCTAAATGCACATTGATGATCTCCTAGAATGTCATCAATATAGGGAGTAAGTCTGCTTACTAATATATTTGTTAGAATTTTGTACGAAGTTGAAAGTAATGAGATGCCCCTATAGTTGTTGCAATCAGTTTTATCTCCTTTCTTATAAATTGGTACGATAATTGATTCCTTCCATTCATCTGGAAGAGCTTCTTTTTTCCAAATCATACTAAGCAAACAGCGTATCTTGTCGATCAATTTTTCTCCCCCTGATTTTATCAGTTCTGCTGGGATCTCATCTGAACCTGATGCTTTATATATCTTCAATTTTCAATTGCCATTTCAATCTCTAATGCACTTGGCTCTGCGACTAGCATTTCTGCTGTCTGTAACTTATCCTCCTCAATGTCCTGTTCTGTATGTACATTTAATAGCTGATTAAAATAACTTTTCCATCTATTTAATATACTCTTGGAATCTGCAATCATATCCCCATTTTCATTCCGAATTATGTTGTTCTAGCCTGAAACCCTTTCTTCTCTATACTAATTCCCTGATATAATTATCTAATGTTCCTATTTTTTGCATTCATTTCAAGATCATTAATCTTCTCTCTCAAATATTCCCTCTTTTTACTCTTTAGTAACTTGGTGGTTTCCCGTCTAACACTACCCAATTGCTCTAAATTTACCTCATTTGGCTCGTGTAACCATTTCATTTTTGCTAGCTTTCTTTTCTTTACAATGTCGGCACATTCCTCATCAAACCATTTCTTGTTTTGCCTCTTTTTTAAACAACCAATGCTTTCTGATGCTGACAATTTAATAGTATCTCTTATAGCCTCCCATTCTTTATTTATATCAGTTTCTTCTTCGTTTGCCACATTGTCATCTGAAGATTCCAGTACTTCAAATCTATTAGCAATTTTGATTTGGTATTCTTGCTGCATTTCACCATTTTTCAAGTTTTTTAATTCATATTTTACAGAATCATCTTTAGCGTTTGTTCCTCTCATAAGCGATAGCCGTTGTCTGATTTTCACCCTGACCAGATGATGATCTGAATTGCAGTCTGTCCCTCTAACTGATCTAACATCAATGATGCTACTGTGCCAGCGTTTATCCACTAATACATGATCTATCTGGTTCCGAGTTTCTCCATCTGGGGACGTCCAGGTGTATTTATGAATATCCTTATGCTGAAATGTTGTGCTCTTAACAATGAGATTCTTTGATGTGGCAAATGTGACTAATCTAACCCCGTTGTCGTTACTATCTTCACGAAGACTGAATTTGCCTATTGTTGGTTTGAATATATCTTCCCGCCCCACTTTTGCATTAAAATCTCCTAAGACAATTTTCATATGATATCGTGAAAGGCTATCAAATAAGCATTCTAATTCTTCATAGAACTCATCCTTGATGTTGTCATCTTTATCTTCTGTGGGGGCATGTACATTTACAATTATAAAATCATGTCGTTTACCCTTTAGAATTATGTATGATATCCTATCACTAACAAACTTAATATCTCGGATAGCGGATAGGATCCTCCTTCTGACTAAAAAACCCGTTCCAAATGCAGGTCTTTCTGCACCCCCATAGTATAATGCAAAGCTTCCTGATTCCTGACTACCTTCTCCTGGCCACCTAACTTCCTGTAAAGCAACTATATCCAAGGGCGATTTATCCAATTCCCGCGTTAATATCTCTAGTGCCCCGCTATTGTATAAAGTCCTAACATTCCATGTTCCTAGGAACATGTCCCTGTGTTTGAGCCTTTGGCATGGGTTCCCTGAAGTAGTCCCCGCCCGGAGAACCGAATGGGGGACTATTTGACCTCCGGAAAATTTTACCCCAGTAGAACCCATGTCCGCATTTCTTGACGGTTGTATTTTTACGGTGAAAGATCGTCACTCTTTCGACTAAGGTACTTATTTCGTCTGGCTTATCACCTTCGACCAGTCCGGCATGGGTAACCCTATCAGCAGCAATGCTACCGCCGGCATAGCTCTCAGGATCATTTAAGCACACAAGCCACTCCACCACGACAAGGTAAAGATACCATGGAGGGTGTATATTAACACTACCTTTTGCATATTTTTTTTGTATATACATTGTATGTAGTATACATACAGGGCAGTGGTTTTACTTCCCGCACGTGGGTGTTAATGTAATATTACAGTATAGTTATTTAGGTTGGCAATCCCAAAATGTGGGAAATTGAACTTTAAATCATGGTCGCCGTTGCCGTAAGTACGACAAAACGCACTATCGCGCAAAAAAGATTCTTTAATATCTATGGTCATATCGCATCTAGGATTTTTGGGTGTATCCAGCTGGCTATGGTTATTATTGTGAATGTCATATGTTTTTCTGAAGAAAATAACTGAATTTAATTTTCCTGATACTATAAAATGGTGGTGATGATTAACATCTGGCAGAGTTCCAAAGTCTCGGTATCACAATTTATTTTTTTAAGACTTTTATAACATTAAACTGTGCCAACAGGATATGACGTCACTTTATAATTCTTTAGTACACATATTTAATTTACATCTTCTTAATAAAACTAAAATATAAAATGATGGTGATAATGAAATAGCCCTTGTAATTAAATTCTGTCGCGCCATTTGCCTTGACGATCGATGAAAACCAGTAAAAAAAAAAGTCAAATTGGTCGGTACCGGAGTTTAACCTTAGGACCTTCCAAAATACGAGTCTTAAATGTTACTGACTGAGCCAAAGTGCTGCACCAATGTGAAATTATTTGGTTGTATCTTAGAGTTAGTTCATAGATTGTATGAATATGTATGAAAGTAAAAAATAATTCACGTATACCTAAGAAAACTGTTCTTGTAAGGAGTTAGTGAAATAGAATAACTTAATTATGAGATATACGAATACACAATAAATGTAAACTAAATAAATAAATAAATAAATAAAATAATTACCTAACTCACTGTCACTACCGAACCCGTAGGTTTATGGCCACGCGGATATAAGCTCTCCATACATTCATATCCTGCGCTAATATTTTACAATCATCCTCTGTTTAATCTACTTCCCTCAATGGTAAATGTTATTCTCTCACCTCATTCTTGGTCTACCAACTAAACGTTTTCCCACTGGTTATTCTACAAGAATTTTCCATACCCATCTTTCTTCCTCCATTTAAGTCACATGTCCAGCCCGTCGCAGACTACTAGAATTAATTCTTTATACTGTATCTGATTTCCTAAAGAGATCATGTAGTTAACTGTTAAGTATCTTCTCCATTCACCTGTCTGTTGATCTCTCTTTGGTCCAAACGTTTTTATAAGAACTTAATTCTAAAAATCGTAATGTTTTCTCCACTCTCAAATAGGAGTCCATCTTTCGCATCCAAACAAAATAAACAAAAAGAAATAAACAAAAATGAAAATAAAGATGAATATTAAACAAAAATCTAAATTCATGTATTTTATATCTTTCGGGCTAAATGGCCGTGGTCTGGTTTTATTAACACTCAACATTTCGTCTACTACTCGGTAGACATCATCAGGAGATTGTGCGTGCTCTTTGATCTCCTAACTCTTCAAATGTCGGCTGCAGAAGTTAGGTCATAGAACATGCAGAATCTCCTGAGGATGTCTACCGCAGTAGTAGACGAAACGTTGAGTGTTAATAAAACCAGACCACGACCATTTAGCCCGAAAGACATAAAATACATGAATCAGTATACCTGCCGTGAAAGTCTACAATTTTGCATAAAAATCTAAATCTTTGTCCACAATACTCGAAATATGGCTTTCAGTAAATGTGAAATTGTTTAAAGAAATAAATATGGGACCTATTTCTCTCTCTCTCTCTCTCTCTCTCTCTCTCTCTCTCTCTCTCTCTCTCTCTCTTTATCCCTCTCTGCTGTATAAAGAAAGTTGACCACCTTGCTCACACCAAGATTCTAGTTCTTATCTCTTCAACAGTTTTTCATATTTTCTTATATCCACATGTTCTTGGCAGACTTCCAATCTCTTGGTATCATAATTTATTTTCCTAAGACTTCTATAAGATAAAGTTGTACGAACAGAATACGAAGTCATTTATAATTATTAGGTAGACATAGTTTAATCTATTACACGCTTTATATTAGCTTGACCTGTATCTATCAATGTAACGGAATCTTTCAACGCGATTTTCACCCACTTAGAAATATTGGATCGACTTGAAACTTTGTATACTTGTAAAGGACCCGTGACAATACAATAATTTCATATTTTCTTTTCTAAAATCCTGGCAGGATCATAAAAAGTGTCTTTGTATCTATGTAACGGAATCTTTGAACACGATTTTCACCCACTTAGAAACATTGGATCGATTTGAAACTTTGTATACTTGTAAAGGACCCGTGACAATACAATAATATCATATTTAGTTTCTAAAATCCTGGCCAGAATCATCAGAAAATAAAAAAAGGTGTCTTTGTATCTATGTAACGGAATCTTTGAACACGATTTTCACCCACTTAGAAACACTGGAACGGCTTGAAACTTTGTATACATGTAAAGGACCCGTGACAATACAATATTTTCATAAGTAATGCCACGAGTGATTTCCAAATTATCGATAAAAGCACGACTCACGAAGTGAGGAGTGAATTTATCTAGAGAATTTGGAAATCAAGAGTGGCATTTGTTAGGACTATTTAACGAATAAAATTAAGCTGTTTACTCACAAATCATTATTTAACTATAGTTATTTTAAAATATTTATATATTTAATGTAAACGGCGATGTTTGAAAACAAATGAGAAACGATAGGTACGCTTCTACTGCTTCATTTGTTTATCACTGCAACCAGATCATACTATTTATTGCCAAAGGAACGCAATATTGTAAGGAGGAGCTTTCTTTAATATGGTAATCATAACACTGATAAATATTTGCTGAAACACGATTCTGATTGGTTGTAAAACAGAAATCATTGAAACGTGATTGGTCATTGACTCCCATTTGGGGCATGAGTTAAATAGTCATATTTATTCCTAAAATATTGACCAGAATCATCAGAAAATAAAAAAAATTAAAACTGGTACAATTGGTTGCGTACTTGTCGACTTTTTAGTCAATCGTTGTAAGAGCTCAGTTGGTAGAGCAGTGAACTCTTAATGGTATATATTTCAGTAATCCATACGTCGCTGGTTCAAATCCGGCTGGGAGGATTTTTTTAGAAGAGTATTACTTTTAGCTCATTCTACAATAAATCGAATTTAAAGACATTTACATTTTTACCTTATTCTGTAAAATATTAAAACTAATAAATAAAAAATAAATAATACTTTTAAAAACTATAACAACACGCTTTATTAGAAAACCGAACAAAAAAAAAGAAAAATAATTTTAATTTCCAACACGCTTGGGATAAAATTAAAGCGGTCAACAAAATAATCATCTCCAAAACATATAGAATAAAACTAGAGTTATCAACAAAAGAAGATTATTTTACCATCAAAAGCTTGGGATGCTTCTTATGATTGTTACATTTTCTTCTTAGAGACTTTACTTTTACCAATATCTGTTTATTATCAAATATATTAATTGATATAGAGCACCCCACGCTTTTGATGGTACAATTATTTTCTTTTTGTTGATAACTCTAGTTTTATTCTGTATGTATTGGAGATGACTTTTTGTTCACTACTTTAATTTTATCCCAAGCGTGTTGGAAATTAAAATTATTTTTCATTATTTAGTTCGGTTTTCTAATAAAGCGTGTTGTTTTAGTTTTTTAAAATGATTATTTATTGAATATACGTTATACATACTTATTAATTTATAACATGTATTATTATTATTTAATCCTACTCCAGATATTAAGCTAGGTAGAGCGACAGGTTGCACGATGTAGGTCCATAACATATACATTGCTTAATCCGACTGATTACCAAGTTGAACGGTTTCAAGCTGAGCGGATCCATGCCTGGTTACAGTATAACAACTGTGGTGAATACACTACAACAGAATCATGACATTTTCGAAAAACTATTACACACTCAAATGTATTTATATGATCGTCATTTTGAAATTATATGGTTGGCAGAATTTAAAAGTAACACAATTGTAACTTTTAACTGTAGTAATAAGTATTTTGCTCCAAATTATACAATAAATTAATATTTAAATTTCCAGACACACAATTTTCTAGTTTATTATATGTTAAAAGACCATAACATTGTTCTCTATAAATATTGTCTTTATATATCCATGCATAGTAATTCTGCCCGAGAGCAGGTCTTCCACTGCAATCATAACATTTTCATGCTATGCTTTGCAGCTTTACTAGGGAATTGTAGGTGTGGTAGCTTCCCGTTGCTTTCCACACCGGTGAAGGATGATGATGATGATGATGATAGCCATATGATTTCGGGGACCGTTTGGGCCTTAAAGTTTTCCTGGCATTTGTCTTACAGGTGAGGAAAACCCCCGATAAAAACCTCACCCAGAAAAACTGCCCCGACCGGGGATCGAACCCGGGCCCGCTGCGTGACAAGGCAGCACGCTTCCTCGAGACCACAGCGGTGGACTGTCTTTATATATGTATAATTAAATTATTTATTTAATTGTTTCAGTATAGCATATATATATATATATATATATATATATATATAGTAGTAGTAGGACTTTATTAGACAAAAAGTAAGATATTTACAATATTATTTACAAATATGGGTCGCACGGGCAGTAAGCCGTACATGCTGTTGACAGTATATATATATATATATATATATATATATGTATATAAAATGTCAGGAAGTTTAGGGTTCAATGGTCCCCGAAAATCATCATTATCATCATTCTTCACCGGTGTGGAAAGCAACCAGAAGCTACAATACCTAAATTCCCTAGTAAAGCTGCAAAACATAGCATGAAAATGCTATGATTGCAGTGAAAGACCTGCCCTCGGGCAGAATTACTATGGATGGATATATATGTATATATAAAATTTGACGGTTTTTTATTATTAGGCCTATATTAATGTTTCATACGTTGTGTTTGTGTGTCTGTATAGGCATATATATATATATATATATATATATATATATATATATATACTAAACGTTATTTAAACAAAGTTCACACGGATTTTCTGAAATTTCTAACTGAGGAATTTTATATGAATTTTGCCATTTCAGGATGACAAACTGCAAAATTCATGAACTCAAGTAGTGGTTACGATTAATCTAAGATAAAGAAATAATGCTCGGAGCAATATTAGTATCATCACCAAATAAGGGACATAGACGCGAAATTCTGTGGATACGAGGTTAAGAGGGGATTCCAAAAAATGGTATGGGTTCGCTATGGGAATATGGGAACGAAAAATTACAAGAACCTAAGGAGAAAAATCAGGAGGTGGTGCTTGTATATAAACCAACAGGATACACCTGCAGATTGATGGTTAAAGATTTAATGTGTTACAAAGAAGCCAAAATCCGATTGGGGGAAAATAACCATGTATATAGGCCTACAATATAGGACTGAAAAATATAGGGCTCACTTGGTTTGGGTTATGGAAATGAAAATTTCTCAAAATTACGGACGATTACAATATCCGACAATGTACAATGTTGTGGAGCCCTGAAGAAGAAATACATATCCTACGAAATTATAACTGGAATATTGGTGGTACCGGTATCAGTTGTTGCCGGAAATGTTTATGAATTAAAATTGTGATAGTAATTGTGAAAGTTTGATAAACCTGGCCACGTTTTACTGAACAAGACATGACAATATAGAACAACACTCATGCGACAATAAATAAATAAATAAATAAATAAATAAATAAATATATAAACAAAGTAATTATTAATACAACATATTGATATTATAAAGCTTATAGTTTAATCTGTAATGTAATTGTAATATTATCTACAGTTTTGGTTTGTTTTATGTTATTATTAGACAGATGCAGACTTTGAGAAGCACGTACGCACTGCTGACAGTGTGATAAATTTGTAAATAACAATTTATGTAACTATATAAGTAATGTACTATATAATTATTTACTCCAGTGAAGTCCTACTACCACTACTATATCTATAATCAAGATCAGATAACCAAAATGTGATGCAACAATTGAATTAGTTGAATTCAGTTTATTGTTTTATTAAAGTTAGTAAATATTTGTTGCATTTGTTTATATATTAATACTATATTAATATATCTTACGATTACGACAAACACCTTCAAATAAAACTTTCTAGATACCAACTTATGTGTGGCACAATTAGGCGAACACTTGGAAATAAAACGAAGCAGGAAACACAGTTAAAATTTTACAACATTATGGCAGTCCCTATTCTATTATACGGCAGTGAGAATTGGGTCCTGAGACAGAAAGAAATTAAGCATATCCAATCGACAGAAATTACATTTTTACGAGCAGTTAAGGGATTCACAATACTAAATCATATAAGGAACGAAATTCTAAGAAAAGAATTAGGAGTAATGCCAATAATATATCAAATCTATAATTACAAGAAGGGATGGACTGAACACTTGCAATGAATGGATAACAACACATTTCCGAAGCAGGCTTGGATGTAGAAACCACGAGGGAGAAAAGATCCTGGCAGACCAAGAAAGCGATGGTGTATTGAACCGGAACAGGCAATGGAGCCTATACCGTGAAGAAGAAGATGATAGTATATTACGATGCGAGGTTGGGAAATGGTTTTTACAGAAGCGAGGAAAATGTTTAAAAACCGAGCGATAGCTCAGTTTTTAATTTCCGAGATTCTGTTAAACACTTCACAAACGTGCGTTGTACATTTTTTTTTTGTGCGATGGCGTTTTCGATATATTAAATAATAGTAAGTTAATAACATCTTTGTTGGAAATATTTCGTTCATTAAAAACAATTGACTAATGTAAACAGTGTGGGCAAGGTTTTTAGTTTAAAATACAGGAGGCATTCAGACCAATTAGTGATAAAATGGCGGCAAGTACAGTATTTATTGTTTTATATTGTTTCAAATAAAGTTCAGTTCTTTTAAAATGCAGTGATTTGTTTGGTATAATGTATATTAACACTATCTTTTGGGTATATTTTTGTATATACATTGTACATAGTAGCTATACATAAAGGGCAGTAGTTTTATTTCCCACACGCGTTTTGTAATATGAAATATTACAGTTTAGTTATTTTATTAAAGTATAGTTATTTAGGTTGGCAACCCCGAAATGTAGGAAGTTGAACTTTCGATCATGGTCGCCATTGATGTAAGTATGACAAAACGCACTATCGTGCAAAAAATGTTTTAAATAATAATATAGTACTTTTTTTTACGTCCACCGCTATGGTCTCGAGGTAGCATGCTGCCTTGTCACGCAGCGGGTCCGGGTTCGATCCCCGGTCGGGGCAGTTTTTTTCTGGGTTAGGTTTTTATCGGGGTTTTTCCTCACCTGTAAGAACAAATGTCAGGAGAACTTAAGGCCCAAACGTTTCCCCGAAAACATATGACCATCATTATCATCATCATTCTTATCATTATCATCATCACCATTCTTCACCGGTGTGGAAAGCAACGGGAAGCTACCACACCTAATCCCTAGTAAAGCTGCAAGCATAGCATAAAAATGCTATGATTGTAGTGAAAGACCTGCCTTAGGGCAGAATTACTATGGATGGAGTACCTTTTTTATCCGTCTTCCTCAATTAGAATTCTAATTGAGGAAGACAGATAAAATCCACTATGTTGTAATTTAAAACATTTCAGTACGTATTATTTCATGTTACATTCATTGTAAAGGAATTACATTGACTATTTAACTCATGCCCCAAATGGGAGTCAATGACCAATCACGTTTCAATGATTTCTGTTTTACAACCAATCAGAGTCGTGTTTCACCAAATATTTATCAGTGTTATGATTACCATATTAAAGAAAGCTCCTCCTTACAATATTGCGTTCCTTTGGCAATAAATAGTATGATCTGGTTGCAGTGATAAACAAATGAAGCAGTAGAAGCGTACCTATCGTTTCTCATTTGTTTTCAAACATCGCCGTTTACATTAAATATATAAATATTTTAAAATAACTATAGTTAAATAATGATTTGTGAGTAAACAGCTTAATTTTATTCGTTAAATAGTCCTAACAAATGCCACTCTTGATTTCCAAATTCTCTAGATAAATTCACTCCTCACTTCGTGAGTCGTGAATTTATCGATAATTTGGAAATCACTCGTGGCATTACTTATGAAAAGAAAACTGTATGTTTATTTTTCACGCCATTACTGTATACACAATACTATTATGTGTAATTTAAAAATAAAAAGATTTCAATTGTGAAAAAAATTAAAATATTTGTTTTTTTGCGCGATAGTGCGTTTTTGTCACCAGCAATGGCGACCATGATTGAAAGTTCAACTTCCTACATTTCGGGGTTGCCAACCTAAATAACTATACTGAAATATTACATATTACTACCCACGTGCAGGAAGTAAAACCACTGCTCTTTATGTATATACAAAAAAATATATATATAAAAGGTAGTGTTAATATACATAATATGAAAGAAATCACTGCATTTTAAATGAATTGAACTTTATTTGTAACAATATTGAAAGTTGACTTATCAAAATTCTACTGAAAACTTTTTAGCTTTATGTTCAATATTCTTCTTTTTGAGGAAGTTAGCTAGTGTAACAAAATCTGCAATACTGACACCTTTTAAATTTATCATCGTCATCAGCATTGAATATTCTGACAACAAACTCGCTGGAGACTTTAATGTTTCACTCCTAAGCACGAAATAAGCAACCATACTTTTTTCACTTAGACTACAATTATTCTCCACCAGCCACTTTCTGAATGAAATGTATGTTTTTTAATAACTTAATTTAGATTTCTCTGGCAATAAACAAGCACACCCAACTTCTCACGCTTCTTCAATTTCGTCGTTTTGATTACAATCATTCCATACTTTGCAGCCATATTATGCTAGATTTATATCAGTGTTTTTGCTGTAATCTCAACAATTATTTCGGGCATTTAATATATATACATTGCCCAGACTGCTAAAATCAATCAATTGTTTATAATGAACGAAAATATTTCAACAAAGATTTTTTTTTACTATTATTTATTATATTGAAAACACCTTCGCGCAAAAAATAATGTTCAACGCACGTTCGTGAAGTGTTCTACAGAATCTCGGAAATTCTTCGATTCTGTAAATACCACTTCTCAACCTCGTACTGTAATATAGTATTCTTCTTCTTCTTAAACTTAATTTGTAAATATACTATTATGCGTACTATTTTTCCCGTTTAAGATTGCTGAATTCAAATACCTAGGAACAATAATCACAAATAGGAATGAGATGCACAAAGAAATTAAACATAGGCTCAATTCTGGAAATGCGTGCTATTATGCATTGCAGAGACTTTTGATGTCCCAACTCCTTTCCAAAAACGTTAAACTGAAAATATATAAAACTATTATTCTACCAGTTATATTATATGGGTGCGAAACATGGACTCTTACTTTAAGGGAGGAAATGAGATTACAAGTATTTGAGAATAAGGTACTTAGGAGAATTTTTGGACCAAAGAGAGATGAACAGACAGGTGAGTGGAGAAGACTTCATAACAATGAACTACATGGTATTTATAGGAAGCCAGATATAATAAGAACAGTTAGGTCTCGTAGACTGCGATGGGCAGGACATGTTACACGTATGGGGAATGAAAGACTTGCATGGAAGCTTCTTGTAGGAAAGCCAGAGGGAAAACGCCCAGTTGGTAGACCTATAACGAGGTGAGAGAATAACATTAACTATGATTTGAGGGAAGTAGATTATACAGGGAATGATTGGAAAGCATTAGCTCAGGATAGGGATGTATGGAGAGCTTATGTCCGCGCGGCCATGAACCTACGGATTCGATAGTCCCAGTGAGTAAGTAAGTAAGTAAGTTAAGAAAATTGTAAACCTTGTTCCATGGCAATATGAACGCTATTTTGTTTCGGTGTAAATATTTGTCGGACGTTTCGCCACGTAACGTATATATATTTTAACATCTATATATTAACCCTTAAATTGTCAATACAATATTTTATCGTGACAGTTATTTAAATGTTCCGGACCGCAAGGAAAATAAATTAATGTAAAACTGTGTTGTTATTATACATTATTGCGTAATTTGACATAAATTTAAGTAATTTGTATTCGTAAGTATACTTTTTTGTGTAATATTTCTTGGATGTGATGTATCCTCTATATTATTTTACTTAAAATTAAGATTTCATTTTTATTTATTTGGGTACGTGGAACTTTATCTCGTTTGTTTCTTCTATTGTTCTAAAAACAATATTAAATAAATGAAATCAATGTATCCAATATGATACATTTTAAATTTAAGGGTTAATATGCAAAGGCAAAACAGTTAAGTACCATTTTCTCCTCTGTTTGTCAACCGATTTTCTTTCTTTTTTTATTAGTAGCTATTGACGAGGTTTAGTGTTATCAATAAAAAATTGGAAACAGTTCTGCCGTTTTTAACCGCAAGGCAGTTTACGGAAAATCTACATAGTGCAAGAGTTACATTTCTTCCAGAGGAGCCTATGATGTACAAAATACATGTCCAAAATATTATCTGCCTTTTTAACTACAGGACATTAAAATCCAGCCCAAAAGCTCTCATTTAAACTATAAGTAAGTAATACATGTGCATGTGTTGATCACAGAAGTAGACGATTATCCTGCCAGTATAGGGGTGCCATGTGGTCAGCATGTCGAATCCACCAGCTGTTATAGCTGGTTTTCTCAATGTGGAGCCACTACTCATTGTAGCTAACAAAATTCCTCACGATGCTGGGTGCTAATTTAGAATATAACCACCCCCGCCATGAGTTCCACTCCAACAGATATATATATATATAGGGCCTCCTGAGGCCTGTAGCGGGACTACTTTACTTTATTTATATATATATATTAGGTATAAAAATTTCTGATTCAATTAGGATTGTACTCAATTAAATGAACTTTTTAGTAGCTATTAACGAGCTTTTATAAGATTGATGTGTTCCGTTGAGGTATTATTCAAAATTAAAAAATATATATAATATAGTTCAAAATCAAACCAGAACTCCTAGAATACCTACCAACCATGCTAACCATTACATTTCATCTTGCACTTCAATTATTACTGAAACCAAGTTTAGAATTAAAACAAACTTAAAAAAAATTAAAAACGTTTAAAATGTTAAAACAAATAGTCTAACGTTTTTGAATGAACATTGTTAGTCCATAGGATCACTGGAAATGGCAATATAAGCACGATTAAATGCATAATAACAATGCCTGTAATCTATGAATATGGAATATGAACGCATCTCCACCCACATAAAATAACGTTGATTAGTGTGAGTTCACGGGAACAGTACGTTGGCTGGATTTATTTGTCTGGAAGCAAGAGTGCGGGGGTGGAACGTGAATGTCAGGACAATTATTTACAGAGTAGACTGGATAATCCCGTATTCAGGACAATCGATATATCGAATTTAAAATCTAAGTCTTTTATGTAAATATTTAATTATTTGATGCCAATAGAAATGCAGATTGAAAACTAAATGATTCGGCAGTTTCATAAAATAAGATATAATTTATATTTTGAACTGAAATAATATATCAGACCCAGGAATAATGAACATAAATATAAAATCATTTCAGTTATGCATTAGTCAACCAAGCTTAGACTAGGACGTTTCTATAGCGGCTGGAGTGAAAACGACTTAGACCCGAACTCATCATTACTAATTTAATCTAACCTATCTAAGACCTTTACACGGCAAACGTATTTTTGATTCATTATATTACCTATTATATCAGACAAGAAATGGATGCACAAGAAACTGTTATCGAAAGGATAACAAAGAGAGCTTTACAGTGGTATGTAGGCCTACATGTACAATGGATGTCGGAAGACCAGTGGCCTAAACAGGTGTAATATTGGATCTTACCAGGAAGAAGCAAGAGGGGGAGAAGTAGAAGAACATGGTATGAGGGAATATGTGATGCCATGATGAAGAGGAGTATGGAAGAGGGACAATGGGAACATAGGAATCTCTGGAAAGCAGGAATCAAGGGCGAACTGCTGTAAAGTTGAAAGCCTGAATTAGGTAGGTATATTACCTATTCTGTCCACCGCTGTGGTCTTGAGGTAGCGTGCTGCCTCGTCACGTAGCGGGCCCGGGTTCGATCCCCGGTCGGGACAGTTTTTTTTGGGTGAGGTTTTTATCGGGGGTTTTCTTCACCTGTAAACAAATGTCCGGAAAACTTTAAAGGCCCAAACGGTCCCCGAAATCATATGGCTATCGCAATCATCATCATTCATATTCATCTTAAATTAAGCTTAGGATTAGGGACTCTCCTGGCGCACCACTATCATCATCCATCATATCATCGGGGCAACGTAACCCCGCTTTCCAGGAGCTCCAACCTCAGAAGTGGGTTATAAGTACGCCATGCCAGGAGAGAACACCAGGAATGTCGAAAGACAACCTGGGGCGTTTGCAAAAAAAAAAAAATATTACCTATTCTTAAATCTATGGAATGAATGAGACAACATTTATTCTACAGTGATATATAGTCTGTTATGATATGTCTGATTCGACACCCATCAAGAATTCACACGTGTCATAACGACATTCATTTGGGCTGGGCCCAAGGCCTCGAAGAGAGACTAGAACCCTTCCTTTGACCCTGTTCTGCCTTAAGTTGACACACAGGCTCGGAATCATGAGGACTTGCATGAGTGTGCCTCCATTAGAACTTTACACCACACATTTTAAACACCTGAGTTTGCTAAATCATAGGCCTACTTTTTTTTACCTAACTTGAGGTAAGGAAATGAATGAATTGATATGAAATGACGTGTTAATAATAATAATAATAATAATAATAATAATAATACCTTTATTTTACCTGGCACAGTTAAGGCATAAAGACCTTGTCTACCACTCAACCAGGTTAGAAAAGAAAAAAAAGGAATATCTAAATTACATGAAACATAAATAATTATATGGTATATCTACAATATTATTATTTACAATGTATGTAGATTTACTCTAGATTTAACAAATAAAATATAAAATTTACAAGATAGAAAGGGGGCACGCGGTAGCGTAGTGGTTAAGGCACTGAGCTACAAGCCGGAGGGTCGAGGGTTCAAGTCCCGTTGGGGTCAGAATTTTTAAACTGACCCAAACCCTCTGGCGGCACCATGGCCCTGGGGTCGACTCAGCCTCTAACGAAAATGAGTACCAGACGCTTGTTCTGGGGGTAAAGGCGGCCGTCACGCAGGGCTGACAACCCGGCTGACAAAGTGTCGATTGTCCAGAAAAAGTGGGAGCCTTAACCTCCCACTACCCCAAGGGCCTCCTGAGGCCTGTTGTGGGATTACTTTACAAGATAGAAAAATAAAAAAAAACTACTGATAGTTTAAATTTAATTCTGGAGACAAATTAATTATCATAAGTAATGCCACGAGTGATTTCCAAATTATCGATAAATTCACGACTCACTTCGGGAGTCGTGAATTTATCTAGAGAATTTGGAAATCAAGAGTGGCATTTGTTAGGACTATTTAACGAATAAAATTAAGCTATTTACTCACAAATCATTATTTAAATATAGTTACTTTAAAATATTTATTTATTTAATGTAAACGGCGATGTTTGAAAACGAATGAGAAACGTTATGTTTCGCTTCTCCATCCACTGCAACAAGATCATATAATGTTATATATTGCCATCTGGCGTGGGAAACTTGATATATCATCGCAATATTGTAAGAATGCACCCTAGTGGAGAAAAAATGAAACACATCAAACTGTATATTATAACCAAAATTATAGGTTATTAATTTATTTTTTTAGTAAACAATTCGGTAAAATCATTATTTAAAACACAATTATTGAACACAGAATTATCAAAAAGAACTCGATAATATAATTACTTAAAAACACAATTATTAAACACACAATTGTCAAATTTGTAGTTTGAGGGAATCTGTTCATTATTTGTTATATTTAATGTAGATGACGACGTAGTAGGCATGTTGCGGACGATATCTGAATGGTGTTCTTCGTTTATTTGCAGATACGGTTTTAGTGATGCTGCGTTGACATGACCAGTAATTTTTAAGACTTCTTGTTCTTGAATTCCAACTTGAAGCATGTTCGAAACAGCAGTTGAACGACTTGAATGGTTGCTCACTTTATGCTTGTTTATGTCCAATCCAGATTTTCTTGCACACATTTTTGTCCATATCGATAGATGATTTTGCCCTACTGGACAATTCTTATACCAAATTCCAGACTTTTGGTAGAATGGGTTAGGAGTAATGAAAAAACGGTCTGTTTTGATTTTGTCAGTGCGTTTTTCCAATAGAAGTTTATACAGTCTCACTGGGCACCTTCTCGGGTTTTCCTGATTTGGTATTAGCCATTTTGTATCGCAGAGCTTTTGATCGCCTCCTTGACATGTCTTGGAAAACACTGGATTATATGCAATCCTTCCTGTCGGCTTACCATTATGATCTAGTTCCTCTTGAAAATAGTGAATTAGGCATTTTACAGCTTCTCCCCCACGCCATGCCAATTCTAGGGAAGCGATAAGGTAGAACTTAATTTGTAATCCTTCAGGGGTTTTCTCCTGACAATTATTAATCATTTTTTCATATTCATCAGACTTAAAAGCCACTGCACCCACCTTTCTTTTCTCTAGCATGTTTTAAAGTATTTTTCTTTTTGCGTTTCTTGCTTGTCTGGCGACATTAAATTCTTGATCGACGAACGGATTAAAATCTCGATGTTCAATAAAATATTTCTCTTGTATCATTTTTGCAGTAACATTCCACATGGTTTACTCTTCTCCATTTATTTTCCTCATATTAATGCTCCAGTCTTTCAGTATGTTGGCAATGTCTTTGGTTGGAGTTTCTGCTGTTAATACGTAATTTCGTAGTTGACAAAATTTTTCGAACTGATTCCAAATATATTTCCTATTACGTTGAGTGTTATGGGGCTTAGATTGCTTGATTATTTCGTCTATATCTTCATTTGAAGCACAGCCAAATCTTGTTTCTGCCATTTTGAACATTCAAATATGGCGGCTTTACTGTTGACTCAGTCACTGCAAAATAATGATCAGACCTGTTCAGAATATTAAAAAGGAGGAGCTTTCTTTAATATGGTAATTATAACGCTGATAAATATTTCGTGAAACACGGCTCTGATTGGTTGTAAAACAGAAATCATTGAAACGTGATTGGTCATTGACTCCCATTTGGGGCATGAGTTAAATAGTCTAATAAAATGTAATTGTATAAAGGTGACTTAAAAGTGTCAAGTGTGCAGAAACTCCTGATATCTTTATTGGGAATTCCAGGAGCGAGCAGCGGTTACTGAGAAATAAGTAGAATAAGAAGAAATGAAATGGATAGGGATTGTTAGCAAAACTTATCTTATGACCTTGGTTTCGAAATAAATTGCGGCCGAGAGAAAATTAATACACACACAAACAAGATAACATTTTTCATCAAATTTTTGTGCCTAGAAAATAGGATAGTTAAAAACTATTTTTCAAACATTTTTGCGCACACATCCATACAATCACAATAGCTAAATTCATTCGTGTTTAGCTAACATGTAATCAATTTTAAAATCAAAATGAGGACGCGAAGAAAAACAAATAGTCACTACAGACATATGAACCATGTACTGTTGAAACTGTATAGTGGCCACCTGATTACTGTTGATTCAAAGTTCACAGCTATAAAAATCGGCGAAATTTTTCATTTTGTTCAGAATACAAAAATCCTTATTACAACTTCCTTTGGAAGGCAGGGAAATTGTGGATCTAATATCGTAGATTAATGGCATGTAAAAGAAACCTCGAATAAATAAGAGACCTCTGTAATAAATTACACTGAGCATCAAAAATAAACTTTTTTTTGTCTCAGAAAGAAAAATATGTGATTCCGATAGTATTTTTTCTCCTGAATTCAAATATGATATCGGTTTTTCTCCATCACGCAAGTTTTCCGAGATACGGGAATTTATAATTTTAAAACACTTTAATATTTCCTACATTCGTAACTACGAGATGAGATATCTTTTATTCGAACATTCGGACTCACCTAGAAAGTAAGAAACGACGATTTTCTGCTATATTTTGCTTGTGGAGCATCCCTCTTGATGGTCCATCAATAATCGGCCAGCATATTAGGATTCAATTTGCCTTGATATCTCTTTTCCATAGCTGAAATGTCCTGAGTTTGCTCATTTGGTTTTATTTTACAATGGACAAATGGACGAAAAAAAATTTTTATTAAAAATAATTATTTAAATTCATTAATTGAAATTGAAATAAAAAAAACTGTGGGTGACGGAGAAATTCCGAATACATATTTGAAAACGCGATAAAAAAATTGCCTTAAGTACAACTAATGGTACTCATGAGACAAAAATCATGTTGACCAATGTTATCAGGAATTTCAGGACTATCTTTGAATCTCCAGGCTGATATTCTGATATATTAAAAGCGCGTCCTAGAAATAAACATACTTCCTAGATAAGCTACAGTTGACATTTTCAATGGAAGTAAATGTCATAAAATTATTGGTAAGTCTCATTAACGTTAAGAATATCTCTTAAGTAGTTGCACAGCAACAAAGACAAAGAATCTAAGTTGTTCAATTGGGCGCGTAGTGGCCTATTTGACAAAGGAAGCGTAGAAATGACCTACATTCAACTTCTGCAAGAACAGAGAATGTAACACAACAAACACAACAAAGAATTAGATGAAACCAATCAATGTAGTTGGACGAAACAGGATGTTATGAAAATAACGTTCCTTTGAAATAAAAACAAATAAACCCTATTCAGGATAAAATAAATTAAAAAAAGATAATTTTGAAATTGACTGAGGTAACAGTCCCAATGTTTAGCATTTATATGTTTTTTCTTATTTAAATCGGCTTTAACTATGATTAATATATTGACTATTTTATATACATTGTAACTATTGCGTATGTGTAGTTCGGCGTTCTCTTTCGACATAGAGCCTAATGTCGGAGTGCTCTCTCAAATGCCATGAAGTCAGCTGTGACGCTATTTCAGAGACTATTTAACTCATGCCCCAAATGGGAGTCAATGACCAATCACGTTTCAATGATTTCTGTATTACAACCAATCAGAGACGTGTTTCACGAAATAATTATCAACGTTAGGATTATCATATATTAAGCAAAGCTCCTCCTTTTTAATATTCTGAACAGGTCTGACCGTTATTTTGCAGTGACTGAGCCTATAACAAATACGGCTACCAGATTGTATATAATAGTGCTTACATGTCAACATTTGTAGCAATTGATTATACCACCAAAAAAAGAAACCACTGTTTGCACTTTCTTAAATGATACGACATCAAAAATGAATTAATATACAGATTGATGTGTTTCATTTTTTCTCCACTAGAGAGCATTCTTACAATATTGCGTTCCTTTGGCAATAAATAGTAGATCTGGTTGCAGTGATAAACAAAAGAAGCAGTAGAAGCGTAGGCTACCTATCGTTTCTCATTAGTTTTCAAACATCACCGTTTACTTTAAATATAAAAATATTTTTAAATAACTGTAGTTAAATAATGATTTGTGAGTAAACAGCTTTATTTTATTCGTTAAATAGTCCTAACAAATGCCACTCTTGATTTCCAAATTCTCTAGATAAATTCACTCCTCACTTCGTGAGTCGTGAATTTATCGATAATTTGGAAATCACTCGTGGCATTACTTATGATAATTAATTGTCTATACTATATTATCACATTTGGATTTTTAAACCAGTCTGGAACAAAATATTTTATGTCGATTGGAACTTTTACTTTTGGAATTCTACCTCCTGGTTCTTGATATAACTATATCCTAATAAGTTGCCTTATATTTTCTTTATCTAACGTCTGTTTATATGAGAATGTGTGAAATTGTTCCAGGATGAATTTTTTAGTGATTTATTCTAACAACATTGATATAAATTTCGAAAAACAGACAATTACGAAATCATCATCATCATCTCCATCTTCAAACATTAGACATGTAAGTCCATTCCGACTAAAAATTGCTCACGCCATTTCATTAAAGATCGACTTACATTTCTTGTTCACCTCGCATTATAATGTAAAACTGTTCTTGCTATCCTGGTGTTTGGAATTCGTAGAACATGGTCTCTCCACTTTATTCTGTAGATAGATAGATAGATCATCGGTTGATTCGTGTCTTTGACATCGTCCGATTCCCAGTAACCAATTTTGTCGGTCCATCCAACCTCATGGTTGTAGATGTTTTTCCTTCATGTATAAATATATTCCCTGACTCCAGGAGGTTTTAGGTTCTTCCTCTGCCTAGTCTTCCCTCAGGTTTCCATTCCAAAACAGGTTTTGGTAGCCGATCCTCTTCCATTCGCTGGATATGTCCATACCATCTTAATTGCTGAGTTTTAATATAATCTAAAATAGTGTCTTCGATTCATTTTCTCCCTTATAATTGAGTTCCTAACTTTATCTCTTCTTGAAATTCTTGCTGCCCTTCATATAAAATCCATTTCCGCAATATTTTTTATTATGTTGTGATTGGTTCTATGTTCAATTCCTCTCTGATATCAGTAGGCCCTATTTAGTTTATATTCTAATACTGTATTGCAAGTTACAAAGCGGAAAAATTGTATTCCTGAAACCTCGATATGTCTTAATTAATCAGAGGTACCACTCTATATAGTTTAAGCAGTGTTTTCTTGACTTACGTTGTATTTCAATATTCACTGTATTGTACCACAGAATGCCTGAATTTATTCAGTTTTATATCAACGTCTTGCGATATTCTATATTCTAAAGATTACCCCTAACGATTAAAATTATTTATTTGTCCTACAGTTTATTTCATTTTATTATATAATAACTAAATAACTAAATTATAACAAATTATAATGAGTGAGTGTCTTTGTGTTTTCCTCTCTAAGTTATAACTAACATTTTAAGGCAAATTGGCTATGAAGAGGCGTAAAAAGTAATTCGTAATCAAAATACTATATTTATTATTATTATTATTATTATTATTATTATTATTATTATTATTATTATTATTATTAAGTATATGTTAATTCACAATTAATTTAGCTTTACAAATATATGCATTTTTTACAATCTTAAAACATTCAATTTGAATTAATTTTTAAATAATTAATGAAACATCATACTCTTGGTAAACTTTTTCTCCGGAACTACCAGAGGTAGGGATACGAATTTTCAGTACTATTTATTCAGTGTATGATAAAATACCTGTAGCAAATTTAGTAAAATAGTTATTCAAAATCGTATTTTATCAAACTGCTTTTTTTTATAGAAGTGGTTGAATTCAAATACCTAGGAACAATAGTCCACAAACAGTAATGAGGTGAAGAAAGAAATTTAACATTGGCTCAATTCTGGAAATACATGCTATTATGCAATACAAAAAAATTCATCGTACCAATTTCTCTAAAAAAAAGTCGATCTGAAAATGTATAAAATTGCTGTTCACCCAGTTATATGGACTCTTACTTTAAGGGAGAATAAAATATTACGAGTATTTGAGAATAAAGTTCTTAGGAAAATTTTGTCCCGCGCTGTAGCCGAGCGGTTTAGGTAGGAAACCTTGGCGCAGAGCTACGGGACTTGCGCTGATTCGAGTCTCCATGGGGGAAGAAATTTTCTCATGGTATTTCGGCCAGTATGGGACCGGTGCCCACCGAGCATCGTGAGGCAATTGGGTAGCTACAATAAGTAGCGGCTCCAGGTTGAGGAACCAGCTATAACGGCTGGGGGACTCGACATGCTAACCACAAGTCACCCCTACACTGGCTGTTGATCATCTACTCTGTGATTGACACATGTGGATGTGAAGGGCCAACAGCCGGCTGGTAAAAGGGCAACCGCTGAAAAGTGGAAAGACCCTCAATCGGAGGAAAATTTTGGACTAAAGAGAGATGAACAGACAGGTGAATGGAGAACAATGAGCTGAATGATCTTTATAGGAAACCAAAATAATAAGAGTTAAGTCTCGTATACTGCGTTGGGCAGAACATGAGTTAGGATTGGGGAATGAAAGAGGGACATGACAACATTGGAAAAACAAAGATAGATCGACAGTTGGTAGACCAAGAATGTTGTTAGAGAATAATATTAACCGTGATTTGAGGGAATTAGATTATACAGAGGATGATTGGAAAACTTAGCTCAGGATAGGTATGTATGGAGAGCTTATGTCCTCATGGCAATGCACCTACGATTCCTTAGTGTCAGTGAGTTAGATGATGTATTGGATGGCTAAACCTATTTTATTCAAATAGCAGTTGAAGCTGAATGGTTTAACACATCTAAAATAATATATAAAAATAACAATTAAATTCTTAATTAATTAACACAAAATCTTCTAATTATGTCAGGTAATCACAATCAGATTTACATTTATTTCTCTCTTTATAGACGTCTCCCTTTAAGAATATCTTGTACAGGGCCACATTTTGTCTCTTTTTAAATCAGTTCCAATAAGGGTGAAATTATATTAGAGAAGGAATGAAATATGAATGGAGACTAATTTTCAATCTTCACGCCATAGAAAAAGTGAGAACAAATTAAAGATGAAAATGTAAAATTAAACTGCGAAAATATTAGACATATTACGTTAAATTTAAGAAAAAGAAGAAAATTAACTGGAAAGAAAAGGGGAGAACATGGCGAAGAAATATTAATCTCTCCTCTACCAACCTCGGGTGAACAAACTCACTTTTCACAGCAGTACGAAGATAAAAGTAAGAAAACAGTTCCATTGTATACATAAGCTTGGTCGAATAGATTTGTGTAACCTGTAACCCAATTGTCGATCTGACTGAAATAAATCTGTATTCAGATATACAGAGTGTTAATAAATAACACCAAACAAATTTAACAGGTTATGGAGTAGCTCGAATAAAAGTCAAAATTTGACCGATCTTCATCCATCCACGTAATATCTCAGTTACCTACTAGATCTCATGCTAGATGCGATATGCTAACCACGTATCAGTCGTTCACAGCTGTAGGTAAATAAGGTAACTACTTTAGCTTCATTAAGAAACTACCGCTAGGGAGCATCCCCACGCGGGATGTATGGGGTACATAGATAGATAGATATATAGATAGAGAGGTTTTTGTCAAAAAACATGGTACAATGTATGACGTCAATTAATAGGTAATGTTAATTTAAGTAGTGTCTCGACCAGTCAATGCTAAAATATTCTTGAACACTATAGAGAGGATTCAAAGTCAATACTGATTTAATTATTTTCTTTAAATATTGAAACGGGAAAATTCTTTATATCATCTGGAAGAGAAATAAACATATTCACTGATACCATCTCATAACTATTTCGAGTTTTGCTAAATTTACATTTATTTAAATATATTATTATTATTATTATTATTATTCCTCGTATGATAGTTATGAAGAAATATACAGCACGTATATTTATGTAATTTTTTCATATAAATTAAGCAACTAAGAACGTACACTGATGCCAGAATAGGAATTCCTAATTTCAGACACACATACTTACATACACACATACATACCGTGTATGCAGTAGCTAAAAAAGAAAAGTAGCTTCAAGTAAGGTACGAAAGATCTACCAACAAAGTTTGAATTTAATAGATTATTTCAATAAACGCATTTAAAGACCGATAGCTAAGAAATAACACAATCCGATTATTATGATTACTTTTAATAATTGATAATTTAATTTACTTTATGAAAATAGGCCTATTAATAATATTAACAAATATTTCAGTAGTTTGTTTTAATTATTGTTTAACTGAAATTATTTTTTATATCCCATTATTTTCTTTGTATTTTTATGTACATTAGATAAGGGTCTACTTAACAATTTAATTTATCTTGCTTGTGTCCATTTTATTATTAGTTTTAGACTTAATTTTAATTATCATAAGTAATGCCACGAACGATTTCCAATTTATCTAGAGAATTTGGAAATCAAGAGTGGCATTTGTAAGGACTATTTAACGAATGAAATTAAGCTGTTTACTCACAATCATTATTTAAATATAGTTATTTCAAAATATTTATATATTTAATGTCGTGGGTCCCGAGTCTGAAGATTTTCAGACTCGTAAAGATCCTTAAGCCTGAATGAAAAGGCCTCTAAGCAAAATTTACCGAATTGTCCCGTCCTAGTACTACCTTGGTTTCCTAAATGTCAGTATGAGGCGGAACGCTGACCACGGACCACTCAAATAACATCTAAACGAAAACAAGTGTACCTAAATTAGTATGGTTCAAATTCTTCCCTGTAGGGGGAGAGAGCCTAAATCTCTGTTAAGGGAACCATAGGCTAACAAGATACAAGAAGATATATTTAGTTATAAACGGCGATGTTTGAAAACAAATGAGAAACGTTTGTTATGTTTAATTTGTTCATCACTGCAACCAGATGATATTATCTATTGCAAGAATGCACCCTAGTGGAGAATAAAATGAAACATCAACTGTTTATAACCAACATTATAGGTTACTAATTAATTTCTGATGTCCTATGATGTAAATATGTCAATTATATTTTTCTGGAACGTAAAACCTGGGAAATAATACGTTTAAGAAAGTGAAAACAGTGGTTTCTTTTTATTGTGGTACGATCAATTGCTACAATTTTTCTGTTATATCTCGCAAGCAGTATCTGGTTACATTTGTGAACTATATATACAATCTGGGAGCTACATGCATTGCATGATTCTTACATTTTTTTTGCAAATGCCCTAGGATGTCTTTCGACATTCCTGGTGTTCTCTCCTGGCATGGCAGTACATTATAAGTACTGTAACGCACTTCTAAGGTTGGGGCGCCTGGAAGGCGGGGTTACGTTGTCCCGATTATATGATGGGTGATGATGATGATAGTGGTGTTCTAATCCTAAGCTTAATCTAAGATGCATATGAATGATGATTGAGATGGCCATATGATTTCGGTGACAATTTGGGTCTTAAAGTTTTCCTGACATTTGTCTTACAGGTGAGGAAAAACCCCGATAAAATCCTCGCCCAGAAAAACCGTCCCAACCGGATATCGAACCCGGGCCCGCTGCGTGACAAGGCAGCACGCTACCTCGAGACACAGCGGTGGATTGATTCTTACATTTTAATATATAAATTGCTATATTCAACGTAATTCTTAGAGAATCAGTCACTGCAAAATAATGTTATGACATGTTCAGAATATTAAAAAGGAAGAGCTCTCTTTAATATGATAAATTTAATTAATAAATATCGGGGTGAAACACGACTGTGATTGGTTCTAAAACAAAATTCATTGGAACGTGATTGGTCTTTGACTTCCATTTGGCGTATGAGTTGAATAGTCATTAATATTATTATAGGCTATTTATAATACGTATATTTATATTTATACTATGTGTACGAGATATATATCCAATATTCATAAATAGAATGATATTTCTTCCTAAAAATGCATTATCTTACTCTACTATTCAGAATTAGCCTCCTCTACACTACTAGCATGCAGGGGTAAGACACCATATAATCACCTTTATTATCGGTAAAGCAATTTTGCCATGTGGAACTGAAACAATCTCCTAGTAAGTTATTGACTAACTAACTAACTAACTAACTAACTAACTAACTAACTAACTCACTGGCACTATCGAACCCGTAGGTTCATGGCCGTGCGGACATAAGCTCTCCATATATCCCTATCCTGAGCCAATGTTTTCCAATCATCCCCTGTGTAATCTACTTCCCTCAAATCATAGTTAATGTATTCTCCCACCTCATTCTTGGTCTACCAACTGGGCGTTTTCCGTCTGGTTTTTCCTACAAGAAGCTTCCATGCACGTCTTTCATTCCCCATTCGTGCCACATGTCCTGCCCATCACAGTCTACGAGACTTAACTGTTATCATTATATCTGGCTTCCTATAAAGACCATGTAATTCACTGTTATGCAGTCTTCTCCATTCACCTGTCTGTTCATCTCTCTTTGATCCAAAAATTTTCCTAAGAACTTTATTCTCAAATACTTGTAATTATTTATTAAGTTAGAACTGTATTTATTAAGTTATTTAACTATTGTTAATAAATATAGATTTTAGGTAATAAGTTATACGAGAGAAGTAAGGTGATAATTAGATATTATTTTTATCTGAGAAACAAATGCAAGGGAAAAATGTAGGCCTACATCTAGATTAAATATAATTATAACATGTAAATGAGGTAGTACTGCCGCAGTGCGTACACTGGCTCGATTAAATGCCCGGAAGGGCGTAGTCTGTATAAATATAAAGATTGTTTTTATCAGAGTTCATAGCGTTTGTCCCACATTCCACAATACTGAATATTCATAAAATTAGCCTTTTAATCGATTCCAACTCAAGCAAGTATCCAGAATGAAGAAACAATAGCTGGAAAGCACACGCCACTCAATAGAATATTTATGCAATTCTTTTATCACGAATATTTTTCCTACCATGGTTAATTTTTTATTTAGAGACATAGACGGGTATAGAGTGACAAAACTTTACAACTGAATATAATACATAACTGAAGAGTATACAGTAGTTTAATTAAATGGCTAAGCAGCTAGGACTTTGCTTATGTGAAGTATGCTCATATTTACAGTTAGAACTGTATGTTTTATCATCTTATAGGTTAATAATAATAATAATAATAATAATAATAATAATAATAATAATAATAATAATAATAATAACAATAATAAAATAACAATAATAATAATAACAATAATAATAACAATAATAATAACAATAATAACAATAATAACAATAATAACAATAACAATAATAACAATAATAATAATAATAGTAATAATAATAATAATGGCTTTTAGAGGAAGAGATCCAGTGAGATCCAAAATTATTTTAGAAAATCAAAGTATAGAACAGGTGTCTAGTTACAAATATTTGGGCTGTGATGTTGGCTACAATGTGGAAAGAGATATTGACTCCAAAATAAATAAATTTCAGACGGTGTGTGGAACAATACAGGGAACATTCAAAAATAAAATTAGAAAAGAAACAAAGATAACAATGTATAATGTTATGGCGGTTCCCACAATATTGTATGGATGTGAAACTTGGGCGCCAATGAAAAAACAGAAGGATAGAATGCAGACGGCGGAGATGAGGTTCCTAAGACAAGTTAAAGGATGTCCAAGACTTGATAGAACAAGAAATGAGGATATAAGAGAAGAATTGAAAGTACAACCTTTATTGGATAAGGTCACGAATTACAGACAGAAATGGATTGATCATATGGATGGAATGAGTAAGGAGAGATATCCATTGTTAGCAAGAAATTATCAAGCAAGAGGAAACGTGATGTTGGAAGATCTAGAAGACGTTGGGGTGATGCATTATAAAGTCGGAACGAGCAATTGCCTAATCCCTGGAGTGATGATGATGATGATAATAATAATAATGATAATAATGATAATAATAATAATAATAATAATAATAATAATAATAATATTGTACTTAAACTGGCAGAATTAATGACTTAAGATCTTCTCTTACACTCAATCAGTCAAAAATATTAAATACAGAAAAAATTGCATAAGACCATAACTTAGAATACCTGTTTTAATTAATCAATTTAAATGAATTAAACTAAAATTAATCAAATCGATATTATCAGAAAAGGAAACATCAGAATCGTATTAAAAAAGCAAACTGAGCATTTGTCCAGCTGAACACAGTGTGGAAGAATAAAAACATTTCAATCAAATCTAAGATCGAAGTATTTAACAGAAATGTAAAATTAATTGTATTCTACTGATGTGAAACATGGAAGCTGAACAAAGAAATAATTAACTTCCTCCAGGTGTTCGTGAATTGGTGCTTACGCCGGATATTAAAGGTGAGATGACCTGATATAATGTCAAACCAAGAATTATGGCGCAAAACTGAGCAAGCATCTATCAAAAAAACATATAAATGAAAGAAAATGGCGTTGAATTGAACATAATCTGCGTAAAAACTTCAAACTGCAATAGAACATTGTACACTGAACTGAAATTCTCAGGGTTGAAGGAGGAGAGGAAAACCAGAAATAACATGGAAGTGGACTATTGGAATATAAATACGTGAAATGGAGAGAAAAAAGCTTGGTTGGAGGTGAAGAGGTTACCAGATGATAGAGCTAAATGGAAAAATTTCATTACAGACCTATGCTCCAGCTGGGAGCAAAAGGAAATGATTATGATGAAACAATCAGAAACAATTAATTAATCCGCTAGAACACCAATTTGATTACAAAAGAAAGAGATTTTAATTTCTTTCAGAGGAAGCTAATTCATTTCAAGTATCTAGGAACAATAATTACAAATAGGAATGAGATGCACAAAGAAATTAAACATAGGCTCAATTCTGAAATGCGTGTTGTAATGCATTTACAGAGACTCTCGTCTTTTCAGCTCCTTTAAAAAAAAATGTTAAACTGAAAACATATAAAACAGTTAATCTCGCAGTTATATTATATGGATGCGAAAATGGACTCTTACTTTAAGGGAAGACAGACAATTACGAGTATTTGAGAATAAAGTTCTTAAGAAAATTTTCGGACCAAAAAGAGATGAACAGACAGGTGAATGGAAAAAAACTACATAATAGTGACATACATGATATGTTTAAGATGCCAGATATAATAAGAACAATTAAGTCTCGTAGGCTGCGATGGGCAGGACATGTGGCACGTATGGGTAATGAAAGAGGTTCATAGAAACTTCTGGTAGGAAAACCAGAAGGAAAACTACCAATTGGTAGACCAAGAATGAGATGGGAGAATAACATTTTCCATGATTTGAGGGAAGTAGGTTATACAAGGAATGCCTGGAAGCATTAGCTCAGGATAGTGATGTATGAGAGGTTATGTACGAGCGGCCATGAACCTAGGGTTCGACAGAGCCAGTGAATTAGTTAGTTAGGAAGCTAAT